>JARJDW010002525.1:0-69584 GCA_030264715.1 Adinopsis sp. GC000173
AATTTCTTTACTAACATTAATAAATCGCTAACTTTTTTTGTTGATATGATTATGCAAAGCTTTAAAATATAAAATTTTCCTTAAACCCAAAAATCTTATAAGAAAGAAAACCACAAACTAAGTAGAGTTCTACTCGGAGATAGATATTTTGGCAATTTTAGTATTTAAATTTCTTTACTAACATTAATAAATCGATAACTTTTTTTGTTGATATGATTGGTATATAGTAATAGTGTTTTATTTAAATACATAGCATGAAAATACGTGATACCTATATATTTTTATCACTACATTTCAATTTATGGACATATCCAATGTTTTGCAGTCATGCATAACATTAAAGAGGTGGAATAAAAGTTGATGTTGTTGATTGATTGAATTATTACTTCAGGTGTTAATTGCTTTGTAACGTAATGTTTTTATAATCATTTAATTTGACAAAATAATTACTAATTATTAATTTAATAGGTATAAATTATATTAAACCTAATGTTTATCGCTAAACTCTCTAATTAGATTTGATTTGTTGTTCATCGTGTCAAGAAACAGTTCAAAAAATAATTATAATTTCATTTCATTTTTAATAAATGAGACTAGTTGTAAGATTAAATTGCTGTTAGGTGAAAAGTCTGTTAAATAAAAACTTAATGGCTATAAAATGTAGTAACTTTAGACTGAATTAAATTAAAAATGAAATAATTTGACTTATTAACAACAATACATTGTTGATTATTAAATTTGTTTAAACGATAGGTACGCGCACGTTTTGCAGCAATTAAGATTGAACAATGTAAATGATAATTTAAAAAATTGCTTGTTTGTCGTTTAGAATTTTTAATTAAAATAAAATGTATTTAATTAAAAATTGTAATTAAAAATGTGATGTGGTGTAAATAATTTAGATGTGTACATACATACATACATACATACATACATATATACGTATTCGCTTATATTATGTGCAGATCGTGTTATTGAGATGTAATTTTCATTCATATGTTTACATTAAACAATACATAATATGAAATTGCTTTATCTTTATGCATGGTGAAAATGTATGAAAATGTTATGTTTTTTACATAACATTTCATTTAAGTAAAACGCTTTTATTCTCTCAATTATCCGTTAAAATATTATTGACATTTATATTTTCTTATGTAATGCTGCAAGAAGCGTTTTTATAATATCCTATTGCGTTGACATTCTCTCATTACTCACATCCAAAACATTTAATAACATGAAAAATGTGTGCACATTAAATGTAAAAGATGATTAATCGACAAAAATTTCTACAAATTAATGATTGATTACTTTAAAATATGTTCGTTCAAATGTATGTAACATTGAAAATCCGCATAATTTTTTTTCTTCTGTGCACATCACCACCACCAAACGCTATGTATAATCCAATTTTCATTAAAGCGTCGCACATATATGTAGGTATAGACATACATACACATACATATAGTCGAGTATAGACTCACACATGCGATAAGTAATTTATCTTATGCCAAATTGTGTTGGGATTTAGAAACAAAGTAGCGATGAAAAATTACCTGGTTGGAAGACTTCATATCTCAGCTTAGTAACAACATCAGAGACGAAATTGGAATCGGCGTTCGCGAAGAAAGGAACTGAAGCCACCAATGATCTACAGTTATAATTGATTACGTCTTCGCGCAATTTCTCCGATAGCTCTCCCAATATGCATTCTTCATCAAAGAATTTGCCTTGGTAACGATGCTCGAAATATTCTGTAATTCGCTGTCGCATTTCCCTAGGTAATTTACGATACGCCATATATTCCTCGACTTGTTTCACCTATATCACAAAAATGCGGACATAAATTGATGATGGGATCATAAAAGCGAGGAGAAAAAAAACTTGCACGCCTACCTTTTCTCGGTATTGTCTGCGTGATGAATCCAAGCTCTGAATGAGATTCGTGGCATGGCCTAGGAAAAGTGCATAACACGTAGCGCCCGAAATCATCGACAACATCGTCAGCCACATGTCCGTTAGCGATTGCGGGGGGAAACGACCGTAACCTATACAGAGCATATGCGACATCGCTTTAAATAAGGCCCATGAATATTGCTCCAACCAAAACGCCTCCTAAAACACAACAAACAAACCGGAATGCAGGATTACTAGCTAATATTAATATCGACTACTCTCTACCTACTATCTACGGTGTACACATATATAATGCGACAAACATCGACGCATTTACTGAATACACAATAAACACTTTGACGATGTTAATTGTCACATTGTCGCCGCGTCCACTTGAATTTTTTTTATTTTTATTTATATCTTCTTTGCAAATGCAATACATACTATGTATATTGTACAATGCTTGATAAATCTCAACTCAGAGGGAGGTAGAATGCGATTTAAGCACTGTGCCAAGAAATGCATTTAAAAAAGTTGCGTAAGAAAAATGTGTTTGAGTAAAATAAGAAATCAAACAAATTGCTATTACCGAATAGGATTTGATAATAGTCAATGGAATGAAGATTTACCGTAGACCTTAGCACTATTCCTTACTGCAATGTGTCATGATTAGTCCTTAAAAAATATTAGAATCGATTCCGATTTATTTAGATTCAAGCTGTTTTCATTATTATTTATTGCAATTTAGAAATCGATTTAAGCGCATAAATCGCACAAAAATAATAAAGTTTATTCGTGCGACCACATTCTATATTTATGACGGGATTAACAGCAGATGAATTTACGCAAACAAATATGCCGAAAAATAAATAAAAGTTATAATAAAAATAACCATCAGGGGCGATTTAGATTTTTCGCGCAAAATAAATTTCGCATTTAGTATTTTTAATTCGAAAATATCTAACGACGAGATGTGCCCGAATAATGAAAAAACTTTTAGTGCTACATAAAAATTACATGTTTTTTTTTTCGTAAATAGTTTATTAAAAACTAATCAAACTTTCTAATCAATACTTTGTTAACGTTTAACGTTTTAGTTGAAACTGCATGTTTCCCAAAATAGATAGGAGTAAGTAATAGTTCTTCCTCTAAAACTACAGCAATTCTTCATTATTTAAAATAAATAATTGTATTTTATCGACAATCATATCACATGTTTTTGAAATAAAATAATGCTTACTTCAAGTTTTCAAGTTGATGTGTGAATAAATCCGTTACACTCGGTTATAAACTAATAAAGTTTTACGTCAATCAAAGCCGGATATTTATCAATCATAATAGATATAAATATAAGTATGTGCTATAATAATATATCTATTTTAAAAAAATATATATAAAAAGTATTGTGCATATCAATCTATGGATGCTCGATTTAGTTATTTATATGAAATATATCATAGATTGACTGTTTAGGACATCTCGGCAATTTGTAATGTTGAAATATTGACTAAAACAACGTCAATGTAATTAAATTTGCTAGATTAAATTGATACCTACGGTTAATTATTTTAAATGCAAATATGTTTGCTTTAACAAATATACCTTTTTGAATGTGTTACATACATACACACACACTATGCTTCTATGATAATATTATACACACTTTATTAAAACAAACCGCTGTTTATTTCGTAATTTATATTAACATTGTTTTTCTCATAAACATTACCTATACACATTACGTATTATCCTTTTTATTATTTATTTTCATATTTTAATATATGTTACCTACTTATTGATCCTCGAAAAATCCGAACTAATTTAAATACAAAACAGTAATTTTCTGTACGTAATGCCAGTTAATGCACAGACTAGCAGTTGTGATAGTTAGTTGTGGTGTCGCTTGAAATTTTGCGGTGCCGTATTTAACCTATAAATGACAGTGTAACAATGGTTAGATTTTTCTATGTATGTACTCGTATTACGGTTTCCATAATCACAATTATAGTAACGTTGTGTTTCGTTTTAATGTATATAAATCGTTTATCTATTTGTGCGAAACGCAAATTATTATACAAAATGTTATTCTTTTTAATCAACACGCTATTTTTTAATTTCGTGTCTGTGGAATCAACATTACTAGATTACTTTTTGTTATACCTAATAAAATTTTATATAAATGGTGACCCTTTTTCATAAATTATTACATCGAGTCATTTCCAAAAAGAGGTTTTTCAAAGCAACGATCCTCTTTTCAATATCACTCAAGTTATTCAATTTTGTTTATTTGAATTTTTCATATGAATTTATGTCTATTGAAAGCTTATTTTCAGGCTGGTATAAATTTGTTAATATACTCTTATATATGAATTAAATATCGAGTTGAGACGCTGGGCTGGACTCTACATTGGTGAATTTTACCAGTGTATGTAATAATGTTTCCTTGCATAAAATTGAATGAATGAATTAAGGTTGGCTATATATAGAATATTGTCATATTTAACATAATGTGTTCTTATCCGACGGTCACATTCATTAATTTAGTGAATTCGAACCAGTAAATTTCACACTATTAGAATATTCAAAGATATAGGCAACTAAACGTACCTACACTCCTAGAAAATTACATAATGTGGCCTACATTAAACACAGAAGTTTATGAGGTAAAACTTGAGTTGAATATTTGATCAATGGGAATTGCAAGTAGAACAAGATGTAAGCAGAGCTTATAAAGTTTAAAGGTCACGACGTTATAAAGCGGATTTTTCAAATAATTGCAGAGGGAAAAGGCGAATAGAAACCCGGTCAAGTTTAACATGTGAAAGATGCAAAAAATACGTGAATTGTTTGTGTTTGTGAAAAATTTATTCGGAGCTATTATTCATGAATCGATAGTTTGTCTATCTAGGTCAAAATTTCAGCCGCAAATCTAATCGATTCCAAAACAAAAATATATTTCAATTTTTAAAAAAATTTTCCTATTACGTAAGTACAGATTATTTACGATATATTGCGTGCTTTCCACAATGTAATAGTTTATTAATGTAAAGATTGTCATAGAAAATTTCGATCAAATTTTGTCTTGATTCACAAATTGTAAAAGTAGTGGCCGATAAAATAGAAAATTATATGATATTTCTTTGCAATTTTCAGCTAAAAAAATAATTTCTCAATTTGAATATCTAGAATACTCCAGAATCTACCAAAATATTTACGATATATTGCGTGCTGTCCACGATGCGATAGTTTATTAATGTAAAGATTGTCATATAGAAAATTTCGATCAAATTTTGTCTTGATTCTCAAATTGCAAAATTAGTTAAAATATAAAATTTAATAATATTTCTTTGCAATTTTTAACTGAAAACATAATTTCACAATTTGAATATATATAAAATACTCTAAAATCTACTAAAAAAATGCTTGTTGCGAGTAGCAATAATTAAGCAACTTTTATATAAGTATTTTTAAAGAAAATATTCTGACAATGACAATTTGATAAATTTTATACACTAAAAACTAATATTCTTAATTATAATAACCTTAATTTGTCAATAATTTAAAAAAAATTATAATAATAAATTAAATTGAAACACGCATACGTTTTTTTATGTGACTCGATATATGTATAAGAGAATGGGGTGTATTATTGCTGCGATGGTAGCATAAAATTTCGATTTGCAATGAAAATATGCTTCTATTCTTGTTAATGCCCTACATATCTATTATCTAAGTAGGTGTAGATTTAAATTTTTCCATGGCCATTGCCTGTTAGCCATGGAATCGATCGTTTGTTAATGTGAAGATTGTCGTATAAAATTCAATTTATAGAAAATGTGCGCGTAATCCAATTTAAAAGAAAAAAGTGTGCAGCTTGTAAAAGATTTTCCATTACCTGTAAGTCATTAATGGCAACCCAGGAATTGGAAGGAAATCCTTGAAGCATCGGTACTAGGAATTGCAAACATCCCGACCAATGTCCGATGAGAAGCATCATACAAATCAAATTGAATATCCTCATAAATACGCTTGCCATGTTCAGAAACTGGAACACATCAACACATTATCAACCATCTCGCACAAAAATGACTTGATTAATCAATCAGTAGAATTCATATTTGTACTATATATTACATGGTTAATCAAAAATCTTAACAAATTATAATAAAAATACTGCAAATGCTGTAAAAATAATAAATAAAAGTCGTGTTAAAAACAAAAACCATAATATTAAATACTGCTGAAAATTAAAAAATCTGAAAGCCTAGATAAGAGTAACCAACAAAATAATTATTTAATTTGGTAAAATTAAATGTCCTGTTGTCTCGCTTTAGGGAGTCAGGTTGTAATTCAGATAAATACGCGCTAAGCCATTACAAATAATTAAGCGATCTTTAGTAAAAATAATTCGTAACTCAACAAAATAAATGTTAAAAGCCCAAGCAAAACTTAGAAGCATCGTGCGCTATTACAAAATGTACATAAAATTGCGCAGCTTGCATTTAAATACTACATGTTTATAGTTCAAGTGTCATTGTTAAAGATTTTGCGAGAGAGGTTTCGTTTATTATTCGCTTCCATCGATAGATAGAATTTCAGATGCAAGCGAATAACACGTTTAAGCTAGAAATTGTGTGTATGTGCATTTTGAACATTCTGCATGTGATTTCATTACCAGCTTACTTTTACTTTCAAAAGCTTCTTTTTTATTAGACTTAAGTTGAATGCAACTAGCTTGCGTAATGCAAATTTTCTTGTTGCTTATACAAATTATGCAAACTTTTTAGAACATAATTAATTTTACAAAACTTTTTTAATTAATTTATTTCCTACATTACTTTTATTACTTTTCTTTGATGATAACATCAGATGTTTATAAATAGGTTATTAGATTGAGAAATATTGAATGAATTTTTATGTTATGTTTGTGTAAAGCTGGTGTCAAAAACTAAAACTGCATGTTGTCTAAAAAATACACACTAGTACCTAATTAATTTTTTTTTAAAAGAATTTGTTAATTTTTGAAATACCTAATTTTATGAATGTATAGCTGCTCTATTCTAAGTGTAACTGTGTTTCAAATCTAATATAATAAAAATATTAAACGAATGTAAGTAGGAATAATCTCATTTAACTAAATAATATTATTTTTGCAAAATAATAAAAGCGTAAAAATAAGCATCATAATTACACAATATTATATATTATATCACATGTAGACATGTTCGATTTTAAGACAACATGGTTTTAATCATAATTTCCTCACTCAATATTGATTAAACATAAAAACACGACATTTCATATTGCGCTACTTTAATGTAAAACACGACTAAAAATAACTGTAAATAGAATTTGAATATGACGCTTTACGATCATAATCATGTCGTCTTAACAAAAATTAGGCTTACACTTAGTTTGATTGAAAATTAAAGTATAAAGTAGAAATCATAAATAGTTTTGCATTTTGTATGTATATCAAATTGTATATATATAAATATTTTTTAAAAAAAATTGTTAGATGAATGTTTTATCCCATGTACCAAGCACCTTTCCAAAAATAAACAAAACAACAAACTCAAAAGAAAAAATTGTTTTAACTCTCGCATCATCATTATTCAAGTGTTTTAGTCTACTAAAATAGATAACTTACCTTCGAACAAATACATAAAATTACACATATTTTATCTAAAGCTAAATATGTCACATGCACATATTATGTGAGCCTCTTTCTCTCGTTACTTAATCCTTAGATTAGAATTTTTGGCTTAGTAGAAACAAAAAGGAAAATTAAACGTTTCAACGAAAAGAATTAATGTGTGTATGTGGCCTGTTTGAAATAAATGTTGAAATGTTCATGTATTTTTTTTCTCAGTAGTTTTTTTCGTGATTTTTCATCGGCATGCAGAGAGAATGTTTAGGGTAGTTAAGGTAGTTAAGGCAGTTTAACGCACTGCATTGATTTTTTCCTGATTGTAGATGGAAAGAAAGTTATAATTTGATTAATGATTCAGTGTGCCCTATCTAAACTAGTTTAATTAATAAGATCTAGCCAATTAAAACCCTAATAAGTCGTTTTCGCAAAGTTTGCCGCTTTAAAAATATAATGAATGATTTTGAATAAATGTAAAACGATTTTTTAAAAGTGTTCTTAAACACTTAATTCTCCTGTTATTAAAACAAAATCAAGTCGAGTGTAATTATGTCCTCTTAAAAAGATAATTAAACGATTCATATTTTTAAAAATAGTAATCCCTTCATTTATATAATTAACTACACGCTATTTTAAATACAAAAAATACTAAATAATTTAAAATATTTAGAAATAATATTCCTATTTATTTACAGTATGTGGTATACTTAAAAATTTGAAATGGACTGCATATAAACTAGATTTTTAAACTGTTGAAAAAAAATATCCGAAATTTGAACTTTCATGTAGCGGCAGATAAATAAAGTAGAGTGTAATTATGTCCTCTTAAAAAATAATTAAACGCCATATATATTTAAAAGTAGGAATCCAAAAACAACTCAATAATTTAAAATAATTTCCTGAAATATTTAGAAATAATACTCCTATTTGTTGATAGTAATTACACTTTATTTCAAATACAAAAGCTACTAAATAAGTTAAAATGATTTTCTAATATATTTAGAAATAATATTCCTGCTGATTGAGTGGTGTGAGTATTATTTAAAATTTAAACTTAACTACATATAAACTAGATTTTTTTATAACCTAAAGTGTTGAATTAACCCAAGAAGAAAAAAGATATATCCGGAATTTGCATTTTCATGTAACGGTAGGAAAATAAAGAACGAGTAAATGGAGGGATTATCAAAGATTAGTTTACCTTTTTGCGTGATACTTCGGTTTCTCTTTTTAGAATATCTACGCGTAAACAAAATTTTAATTGAAACAAAAATTGATAAATTCCGAAAAAAGACCAATGACATGTTTCTATAATTAACCTTTCAATAAATTTATTAAATTAAATTCACATGATATCACATTAAAATGCCAAACATTAGTAGCGTACATAATTTTATCGAATCCAATTTTACAATAATATTTTAATCAAAACACGATTGATAAAATTATTAAATCGGAAATATTATTATTGTGGAAATTTACATTGTCATCGTAATCAAACAACAAAGCCGAAAACATTTTGTTAAAAACCAAATAAATCAAATAACAAAAAAGCCGATTTGCTTTCATCATCATCATCGAACGCTTTTGTTTTTTTTTTTTTTTGAAGAGAGAGTCGCATGGAAACAAATATTAATGATGTTTCACTGTTGTGTGTGGGTGTATATGTATGTGTGAATTTGTATTATTCATAATCAAATTATAACAACGTGTGTAGCGAAAACCGTAATCTTTATTACGATTGGAAAAAAATCAATGCGCGGCTGCGTTTTTTGATTTTTTGCTTATTTGAAAGCGAAGAGTTTGAAGAGATTGCTACTTGTTGTATTATACAGTACGTTGCATAAAGTGAGCGAGGGTTTTTGTTGCTTTGAAACTACAGTGTGAAAATAATAAAACATAAAGTAAGGGTAAAACAAAATATCGGAGAAAAATTAGAATATAAAGTAAAAGTAAGAGCGTAGGTAGAGACGTTTCCCAATAAATTCTTATTTTATATAAATATATATATAAAATATCTGTATAAATTTGTATAATATATAAAAATATGTGGAAGCAGAGGCGCCACGTCGGTCATGCGTAAGGCGAAGCAAGCTCGAAGCGTGTTACCTTAAATATCAGATTGCTTTTGCTGTATTTAGACTTGTTGACCTCCGAACTGAGGCGCCCCCTTCGTTCCGTTCGCTTTTTTTGAAGATTCTGCAAGATCTAGAAAAAGCGAAGAACACAAGTAGGTAGAGAAAAGCGTGGAACATGAAATTCCAGAAGAACGAGTCTTTTTTTTTGTTAGTTTGGTTAATTTCGTTTTTTTTAAATTTCAATTAATAATAAATGAACAAAAAAAATAATTCAAGACAAACACAAGATAGATAGAGAAAATAACGAGAATAAGTTCTTTTTTAAAAATAGAGTTAAAGGTAGCATTCAAAATATTAAAAATTGGAAAAAGTAACATTCAACGAATATAAGTAATAAGAAAGATTAAAGCAGAACAAAAAGTGTGTTTTAAATAAAAATTGAATTTTAAAATTTTAGAGACTGTAAGGGGTTCTTGCAGTGCGAAAGCAGACATGGACAGAGCAATGTTGCGCAACATTCATATAGACTAAATTTCACTACAAAAGTCGTAAAAACAGTAAGCAACTAATATCTAATAGATAGATAGATAAATTGATCAGATTAAGAATATGGAAATATTTATAGAACAAATAACACTCACATTGAAATCATGATGCAATAAAATTAAGTAAGTAAAGTAAAAAATAGTAATGTACACTAAATAAGTAAAGGCGAATGAAGACAGAATAGCTTTTATAGTTAGTTCACATTTCAATTCAATGGAATTATTATTGCTAATCTTGAAACATTAATTTGCTGTGTACTACTTTCAAACAGTTTTCTTCTTCGTACAATCAAATCCGTTTTTAATATAAAATATTCATTCATCATTCGCTGTATGGCTGGTTAACTTTAAATGTTAATCAAGTCGAAAAGTTATGTGTTAATTTACAACTTACTCCAAAAATAATTGCATTTTAAATTTCATATTATTATTAATATTTTTATGTGCTACATCTACCTATAACTTTTTTATTGCCAATTTCTATCTACTAAAATATTTTATTTAGAATTTATTCGGAGCGTCACAAAATTAACTGCAGACTAAAGTTATTATTATAGTAGGTGAAATTGATGTGACTAATTATTCCAAATTTAAGATTTTATAATAAATTTTCAGCTATTCAAGACGATATCAATAAATGTTTTATTTAGAATTTATTTGGAGCGTCACAAAATTAACTGGAGGCTGAAATTATTATTATAGTAGGTAAAAATGATGTGACTGATTATTCCAAATTAAAGATTTTTGAAAAATTTTCAGCTATTCAAGACGATATCAATAAATATATTATTTAGAATTTATTCGGAGCGTCTCAAATATAAATGCAGATTAAAGTTATTATTTTAGGTGAAATTGCTGTGACTGACTATTCCAAATTGAAGATTTTTGATAAATTTTCAGTTATTCAAAACGATATCGACAAATGTTTTATTTAGAATTTATTTGGAGCATCACAAAATTAACTGCAGACTGATGATATTATTATAGGTGAAATTAATGTGACTGATTGTTCCAAATTGAAGATTTTGATAATTTTTCAGCTATTCAAAACGATATTAATAAATGTTTTATTTAGAATTTATTTGGAGCGTCACAAAATTAACTGCAGACTGATGTTATTATTATAGGTGAAATGAATGTGTCTGATTATTCCAAATTGAAGATTTTTTAAATAAATTTTCAGCTATTCAAGACGATATTAATAAATGTTTTATTTAGAATTTATTCGGAGCGTCACAAAATTAAATGCAGACTGAAGTTATTATTATAGGTGAAATTGCTGTCACTGATTATTCCAAATTGAAGATTTTTGATAAATTTTCAGCTATTCAAAACGATATCGATAAATGTTTTATTTAAAATTTATTCAAAGCGTCACAAAATTAACTGTAGACTGAAGTCATTATTAGCTGAAATTGATGTGACTGATTATTCCAAATTGAAGATTTTTGATAAATTTTCAGCTATTCAAGACGATATCAATAAATGTTTTATTTAGAATTTATTCGGAGCGTCACAAAATTAACTGCAGACTGATGTTCTTTTTATAGGTGAAATTGATGTGACTGGTTATTCCAAATTAAAGATTTTTGATAAATTTTTAGCTATTCAAGACCATATATCGATAAATCAAAATCAAATATTTTACAGTAAAATGTATTTTAAAGCGCAGTCAAGTTGTAACATGTAAGACGCTTTCAATTAAATCTTCAAGCATGACTACATCCGAATAGAAAGAAACAATTTCACACCTGTCATGATCGTCGTATTCGTACTAGTAAGAAAAATTCTCGTTTTTAGCACACTACATTACCTTCAATATGAAAAAAACACACTCTTTAACATACAACACATCATTTGATTTAAAGCTTTAAGGAAATAATGTTTACGATTAGTATTATATTAATTTGTGCACAACAATGCGATTTGAGATATCGTGATGCCAACCTACTGTACTGTTACAACCTGAATATTCTGAAATGCTGAAATTCGATCATCTTATAAATTAAGTACAAGTGCGTTACACAGTGCATTTGATCACTTTATAATCAATTAATTAATTGTGCTTTAAATTGTGCATGATTATAATCTGTTTTAAATTAAATTAAATATTTAAAAATACTTGTTTAGTATCTAGTTTTAATATTTTAATTTGAATTGAAAACAGAGTATAATTATATTGAGCAAGCGTAAAATAAAAGCGATCAAAAAATAATCGTATGATATGAATACTTAATAAATAATTTATTAACGAATTGTATCATCAATTAAAACCTCCAGAAAATAGATTTATCATCATTGATTGATAAATAGTTACTTATCTGCTGTCATTTTGTACATGTATAGAAATTTTTATATTCGATGATGAAAAGCTAGTTGAAAAGTATACAGCAGCAAATAAATTAAGTGAAAAGATTATCAATAAAAATGCCATTAAAACGAAAAGAGCATGAAAAAAGATGCATATAGAATAAAATAATTCTACGAAATTACAAAATACATGAATTTTAATGTGATTTTTTACCATAGACTGAAACGAGTGTGACAAATGATTATTTGAGTATGTGTATTAATGTGTATAAATTGACATGGACATGAAACAAATAATAAACGCCCGCGTTTTCATCATTTCGGTCAACATCTTTCACATAGATAAATAAACAACATAAATGTGATGATTACGTCGCTGCACATATATGCAATGAATATATAACGTAATTTAATTGAAAATCATAAAAAAACAAAAATAAAAAACAACGAAATAATACATTGAAAAGCTTGTCGTGATTTATTCGATAGCTGTTTGTGAAAAATGCAATATATTTTTGATATATTTATTAATATTTACTTTGTAGATGATTGTCAAGTGAAATTTATATGTGCCATTTTCACCACAAAATTGTTTCAAATTGGCTACCAAATAAAATGTAAAAAGTTTTAATCAGCACTTATAAGTTTTAATTGATAAAGATTGTATTTTCAAGTTAAATGAAATTTATTGCAGTTTTGTTTTCTGTATAAGCTGTTTAGTAAATTAAATTAAATTAAATATTAAAACTATATTTCATGTAAAATGGTAAAAAATTCAGTTGCATGAAAAGAAAAATTATGAATGGCTTCCAGAAATAGGAAGCTTAATTAAATAATAGCGCACTTTGTAGTCCTTTTGTTTACTCTAATTATTTATTTTAGAAAAAGAAGTTTTATGATAAATTTTATTAATAGAAATTCTTTGAATTTTCATTTTAGCTAAATCGTTCACGGAATTAGATTTTCATAAAAATGTTACAACAGTAAAACGTATCCATTATCTAAATTAACTTACAACAACGATTATTTAAAGTAAAAAAAGAAATATAAGAATGACGTTACATTGTAATTTTAATAGAAAGTTGTAATTAGATTAGTAGAAAATTTATCACCAAGCACTATCCAATCTAATAATGAAAAAAGGATTATCATTCATGTGCGCGATATTTCTGAAGCAGCAATGTTAAAAATTTTAATGGTAAGATTGTAAATGAACCGAGTTCTTTAAAATTCAATATTTTAGTCCAAATATTTGTCAGTATTAAGTAAATATTTCAAAGTAAATAACTCAAAAATATTTCAGATTTTTCCACCAAACAACAATTCAATAAATTTGTTTATTTTAATCTAATGCTACATCGAACGTGCTTGCAAAAAATGAACGTATACATAAATAACGTAAATGTAAATAAACTGAATATAGATTTTCAAGTCTATTCTCCTCTCCCGTTGATAAATTTGTCGCACATATGTGCGATGAAAATTTAATAATCATCAGTTAATCGCACGCCCTTTTCCAAAACAATAATAACTTTTCAAGATGCACAAAAAACATAACATCGAGCTCTCTAAAATTCCATTTAAAAATATATATATAATAAACATTGAATACGTAAATTGATGACATTTACTAGTCGCGCTAAACATCTACATTCCATAAAATTAGGACCCGGCGCATCCACCTTTTAAGCCTCTAAAATCCATTCAGAGAATTATGAGGAAATATGATTTCTGATTAATGATTGTCCAATGCGATTTTAGAGGCTTATCGGGTGGTGTTATCTAGGTCACACGAATTACATAGACAGAAAAGAAATTTTTTAAAGCACCTCGGTCGTCCTGTCTTTAGGTGGGGTTATTGGGGTACCGTCTGGGGCATATTCTGCTTGCCGCCCTGGTGGGTGTTGGTACATGGGGATCTGCGGCCCAAACACCACGTTCAAAACAAATTTTGTATAATTTTTCCTTTCATAATTAATTAATTATTGGATAATAAATAATGGTGATGATAAAAAATTTATAATTATCAAATAAAACAAAAAAAAATAAATGTATAAATTAATAAACTAAACTAATAATAAAATAAAAAAAAAACACAAAAAATAGTAATAATAATCAAAAATCATAGTGCGTGTCTTATTTATTGTTTCATTGTGGTTAGTAATGAGAAATATATAAATATTAAAGATAGATTAAGAAACATAAAAAACAGAGGTTGTTATATAAGAACAAGGCGCCTACTAAATATACAAAGTTATTAATTAATTTTAGTAATTCAATGATTTCTTTAGTTTGGTTCAGTTCTTTTTCGTTCATTATTCGATTTCGATTTTAATTTGTCGCTCACATTGTAATTGTGAGGACAACGGCTGTAAAAGAAGTAAGCGCAAGAAAAGTATATTGATCGAAATTAAAAATTAAAACAAAAAGTCAAATAAAATGTGCTGTAAAATAGCATTTAGCCTCATTCCAAGCTTGCCTGAGCTTACAGCTGGAAGCCCAAAGCTTTTCAACTCCCTTCGTCTTTTTCTTCTTCACTTTTTTATTACAATAAAAATATAACACAAAAAAATAAAACCAGCAGTAAAAAATCTTGACCAGAAGCAGCAGTATCAGCAACAAGCTAAAAAATTGCTTTTTTGCTGCTACCTCCACTGCGCTTCATTCATTCTACTTCCTTTATTTTTCCATTCTATCATTTAATTTCGCTATTAGGAAAAAATCGGTGCTAGATTTTTTCGCCGTTTAATATCAATAACACCAAAGATGGATTTTTTGGCACCTTGCTTTACTCTATTCAATATCAATTTCATCATTATTGTAATTAAATAATAATAGATATAAAATAAAATGGTCTGATGCAAAAAATGAAAGCGGTAGCGCACAAGTGCTAATAACATTTAATTTTCCAACAAAAGATCAATTATCATATTATTTTCCAAAAAAGTCGAATAATAAAAAGATAGAAAAATGAATTGAAAACTTACATAAACTTCCTCCCATTGGCTGACGTAACGTACCAATCTTGATAAACGTAGTAGGCGCACTAATGATAAGAGTTTGGCGAGTCGTAGGATACGAAGGGCACGTCCAGCATGAAGGATTTGAAAACTATCGCCGAAATCCTGGAACAGAGGTTTTAAAATTTCCGGTAATTCGCTAGTGTACATCTACAGCCCATACAAATCTAAACATAACATTCCAAATACAATAATATTATATGTACGATACGATATATACACGTATTTATACGAATAATAATACGAGTAGTAAGTAAATGCATTATTGTGGTATTTTTACACTCTAGTAACAGCCACATAATACACACATAGAAATGCACTTTGCCGATCTTTTTTATTAAATAATACGAATACGAGTACGAGTACGTATAGATAGATCCTGTTGTAGGAGGTACAGTTGCTTCGTTTTATCTAGATACACGAGTAGTGACATGCCATCTAACATATTAACGGAAAGAAAATTAACATTGATTAGTTTGATTATTGTTTGTTGCACAAACATGCAACACACTTAAATTGATTTCATTTTTGTTGTGTCAGTTGCATCATTTACTGATACTCTTGAAACCCACTTACTTGGTTAAATATTAGAAATATATAATCTAAGGGAATGGACGAAATGAGGTCCAGGAAAAACCAGGTCCTCAAATAGTGTTTGGCGATCAGTTTTGGATCCAGTATCACCTGCTCTGCGTTATCTTGCTGCATTATACCTAGAAATAACATTGTAAATTGTAACAAGAAATAGAATCTAATCTATATTAAATCTATCAGGTCTACCAGAAAGTTCTGTCCGTTTATATATTATTTTTCTCGTATAGTTATTAATATTTATTTTACATTATAGTGTCTATCCGTATTTAAGACCTCTTGCAAGCATAATTCCAATTTTTTAGCAGGTATAGATTTTATATATTGTATTTTTTTACTTTTGTAGGCTAATTTATGTTTACAATAGACATTGCCTAAACTCTGCCCTTTAAGGGCTCACTATTTGGCATAATGCTACGTTGCAAATAATTTCTAATGATTATGTAATATTGTGTATTGGTTTTAATGTACAATTTATCAAAAAAAAAAATTAAATATAATATATGGATTCCCGACCCTCGCACGTCTTTAAGTTACTGTTTAAATAAAAGTTTGCAATTAAAAAAGAATCTTGCGCAATGATGAACAGTAAGAATGTAATAGAAAATTGGTATTAACTGATTTATTACCATTGTTTTATTTCATAAATGGCCAGGACATTCCGGTAGACCTAATATATATGTCATACAACATTTTCAAATCAAAATACTTATAAAAATTAATAAATACAAGTAATTCTGTGAGATTAATATATTATTAGAGACAGCCAATAAAAATAATTAAATAAATAAAAATATACTATTTTGATGTTAAATTTTAAAACAATATTGTTGATGATTACCAATAAATCACGTTATCGCAGAAACGTATAGATATAAATTTAATTAAACAATAATAAATCATATGAAGCAAATTCATTTTCCAATTGTTGTAACAGACATATGTACTTTATGCATTTTAATATAGTATTCATGATATGCAATAATTAATTTAATAAACTTGGTAATTTACCATATATCGTACATATAAATAGATATACGTATAGTATTTATCTAAAAGAGAAGCTTCAAGTCATGCAATAAAGATATTTATTTTGCAGACAGAACTTACATAACTTATCTTTTTATTGAATTTATTGGCAATTATAAAAGTTTCGAGGATATTCTTTTTTAGTTTAAACTATTAAAGTAGAGTATATTCAAAAGAAGATTTATATCCTTTAAAACTGGGAAAATTTATTTGATAAATGAATGTAATACTACATTAATAGAAAATTTAATTTCAAAAAATACATTGAATTGTTACGAAAAGTTGCGAATTTTTAAATCAACATTTATCCAAGAGTTGGTTCATAAATATTTAAATCGTTTGAATTATTATTATTATAGTGAAATTTATAATATCATTCATGGAATAAACAGAGAGTGAAAATAGATGTAGGTGTAATTAATTATTTATATAATAATCTAAAAATAAACGCGCTCACTTTTGAATAAGATACCCTACAGCTACACTTTTGGGATATGATTCATGCTGGTTTCAGCTATAACTCACCTGTTCTAAAATTGACAACGATATCTATAAGAAATATTGTATCTGATAGACAATTAAAGGCAATCCATCTCGTACTCAAATCGTCATTGAAGAAACTAATTGCTACAGGCAGGATGATAAGATTTGCCACTAAAAGAAGCAGCATACAGAGGTCCCAGTAAAACCTGAAACAAATAAATAATATCTATTTAATACACATCGAGCTACGTTTGTTTGTAAATCATGTTTATAAACATGAACTGAAAAAACATGTTTTGTTTTCGCAGTGTTTACCAAATGAGGAGACATAAAATTGACTTGCTTAAAAAACTTACATCACATAAAATATTCTTGGTATTCATATTATTTTTCATATGGTAGTGGAGCGGAGTGTAGTACAAACTTTAACCTATTTTATTACTACCGTAGATTTGTATTCTTACTATCCACTCTATTCATTCATATACGTGGTGTTATTCAAATCTTAAATTTTATTGCTCATATGTAACGTAATGTGCCCGGATGTTTAGCCAAAAAGGCCTATAAATGCCTATTTTGACATAAATAACTTACATGTCGTAGAATAAATATCAGCATAGGGCAGGCAGTTTGGCTATAGTTTACAAGTTTCATCCAATGCTATTGACTTGTTTTTTATGTGCAATCTGTCATTTCTAAACATTGTCTTTGAGTACTAGTACAATGCAAGTGTGTACAATAATATTAAATCAGCGAAAGGTTTGCTTAAAAAAGAATTTAAACTTAAAATTGCATTATACAAAAAATATTGTTTATTTTATTTTTAAACGCACAGCAACGTACCTTCGGGATCACTTAGCTTTTAGCATAAAAAGCGTCGCAAAATATACACTTTAGATATCCAATAATTTAATGTATCTACAAACTATTCCTGTCTAACTATTACTAGTTCATAATGTAATATTAAATCAGATACATCGAATGTTGCAAAACATATGTTATTTTTTGGCAATAATATAAAAGTGCTATATTTCTGCAATAAAGAACGATTGACATTTTAGAAGCTTATGAAATTAGAAAACCATTGTTGAACAAAGATCCAATGATGAATGAACATTTGGACTTTAAACATTTTAAATTTTTAGATATTCTTTTATAATGTATTATTTTTTGGTTTTGTCTGTTAATTATTTGTTTATTTTTTATCAGTTGTACTTCTGAAGATGACATAATAAGTTGAAATATATATATATATATCAACTGCACACTAATTTTCTTTATTTGTGAATTTTCCACGTGTATTTTTTTTAATTATTAAATCAATAAAAGTACAACTCTTTTACATATGCAACAATATTACCTTGGATTAAATTAAGACACTTTATATCTCGATTTTGCTTGTTTTTAAACAACACGAACACTACTAATTGGTACTGTGTACATACATAATTAAAGGAAAGAGTTTTTTTTATCATTAGCTAGTACATATGACTCTAAATCCCGCTAAAATGGAACTATATTCGCTTTAATACTTTACTATCTAGTTTGTCTATAAATATACACAACAAAAAACTTAAAGGTAACAAAAATAATTCATTCTACGTATATATTCAGTGTTTCTAAATGGTTCTTTGTTTAATAATGCTTAGTACTGGATCTAGCTGATACCTATTGTAATTTGAAGAATAGAAAAAATAATTTTGTTAATCAAATTGACTGGCATAGATTGCTAAAAATCACTTTAAAAAATGAGATGCCCTTCAATTGAGTTGATTGTAGTAAACTAGGTTAATACGAAAACTTACAAAAAATTCAATTTCATTAGTTTAAGATTTGAATTAAAGTTGATATAATAAGTAGAGTAAAATGTCTTAATATACCAACAATAGTAAAAACCGTATTGATTGCGAATTTATGTATCTTGTTAAACATTTGTTTGGAATTCGAAGTATATATACACTGCGAAATTTCTCTAGAAGTTTGTACATCTATGTACATACAGAAAATTTACAGCAAATGTAAATATAAAACAAATGTTATTTCGCTTTATAATAACAACAATAACAGTTTCGAAATAGATTATTCTATCAAATATTTTAATTAGCAATACGCAAACATGTTTGAAACTTTGCAAATTTAGCGTAGCAGATTATAGAACAACAATCAAGTTACTTTTACATCTTCACTACATTGAACACAAATCTATAATATAATATATAGCTTTTAATTTATAATCGAATCTGTTGTGAGTTGGAGCGTGAGAAATGTTAAATAAAAGTACAAGTTTTTAAATTAGCACAGCTGGTTTCTATTAACAGCAGCATCTTGCAGCATATCATTATTTATTTTTTAAAGACAATCTAAAATTTAACATACTTTAAGTACTTCAATTATTTTGTTGATAAATCAAGCTGCCAATAATCTACATGGTAATTATATGCTACGTAAATTGCTAAAGTGCAAGTATGTTTTCGAGTCGATCATTTTAATAGAAATTGTTGTTGCTTTGCTCGATTTCAACAAGCGCAATAAAAATCCTTATATTCAATTTTGGTTTTTTAATATGCATAGTTTCTGAAACATAAAAGCAAATTTATACCATAATAAAAGTATTTTTTTATGAACAGATGGCGCAGTTTAAATTTATCATAATAAAAATATACAAAACATATTAAAATAATTTGCGTTTTATTTTATTAGATGCGGGAGTTGGAGTTGGATGTGGAGTCGGTGGCGTAAGCGATAACATCTTTTTGCGTAAACGCAGTCAATTTCAGCATTTTGCCCCACATTGTAATCATACAGCCTGCGAAAACGCGTCGTGTATAATTTGTAGCTGACAGTCGTCATCATAAGCAGATTGTTGAGTTCATAATATGTGAAATTTGCCACTTTAAGGTTATTATAAAATAGTTGACACATTATTAGAATGGAGGAGCCTTAAATTAACACTGTCATATACAATTTAATAAAAACCTATGATATTATAACATTACACTTTACTGTTAATTAATGAAACCTTTCCTTTATACATACGTATTATACATGATGCAATCCCCTTTTATAAAATTTGCCAAATATATGATATGTAATGTAATGTGCCTGGATGTTTAGCCAAAATGTCTATAAATGCATATTTCAACATAAAACTTACATGCCGTAGAATAAATATCAGCAAAGCAGGCAGTTTGGCTATAGTTTATCTTTATCTTATCTTATTTATCTTATTTATCTTATGCTAATGACTTGTTTTTTATGTGCAATCCGTCATTCCTATACATCGTCTATGAGTACTAGTACGATGTAAGTGTGTACGTTTTTCTTACACTTCGAATAAAAAGTAACAGCATTAAATCAGCAAAAAAGGTTTGCTTAAAAAAGAATTTAAATTTAAATTAACACTGTCCTATACAATTTAATAAAAACCTATGATATTATAACATTACACTTTATTGTTAATTAATAAAACTTTTCCCTTGCATACACGTACATGATGCATATATACCCCTTTTATAAAATTTGTCAAATATAACTCATTTACGAAGCGTCAAAAAAACATAATTTCCACAATTTGCAAATATACCTATTTTTTAAATGCATTAATTGTTAATTTAGTGCATTCATATTCAGTTGGTTAATTTCGGATAATCATTTTATACGTATCCGAATGCGAACAATTAAATTTAAAATTTAAATGATGAAAACTTTCAAATATGTATTTTAGGGAACGTTACAATTTTATTTTATTCAACTTTTACAATTAAATCATCATTTATTAAAAGGGATGATTTATTATTTCATCCTAAATAGGATACCGGCTTCATAAATTGATTTTAATTTGATCACAATTACGATAATTAATGAAACGTTTAAAATGCGGATTTTTTCCCATGCAATTATGCATAAAGTTGGAAATGAAGCAATTGAAATTACGATTTTTTTTTCGCGTTGAAATTAGTAATAATATTAGAATGGATTTTAATTGAATGACTTTTTATGCTGCACTAACAATATTTTTTCATTCAATTAATTGCTTAATTTATAATATCATATGTAATTATTATCAGAAACACATGTTCTGTGTGCTATTGATTAGTTTTTATGATGTATGTATGCCCGTCCGTAATCTAAATTACGACTCAGGCATTTTTTGAAAGATAGATAATTCATCATTAATTTAGAAAATTAATTTCATCATTTTTTTTATTGAATAATCTAATTTGGTAATCTTAGTTTGTTCGTTGCTTCCTTTTTAAACTTTTAAATTATTATACATACGATAAATTATGACGGAATGAAAGTTTTTCATAATTTATTAGTTGGAATAAAATGCTTGTATATAAAGAAGTTTTTAAATTATTACCTCGGCTAAGTTTTCGCTTGTTCGAAACATGTTAAAAATAATTATTTTGTTACCAGAAACACGGTTGCTAAGTGCAGTATCCGTTGCAAAATCATAACTATCTAAGTATACAACAAGAAATTAATTAAAATAGTTTTCGATAAGCGCTGAAAACGTATACGTAAGGTTAAAGATTTCGCTGGTGCATAGTAAATATGAATTGATAAAATTGTTTATAACATTAAGAAATAATAGATAGTGATGATATTTGTTTATTGCTGATGTAAAACTACATTAAAAGCAAAAACTTGTTTTTGAAATAACTCCAAATTCATTGACATTTATCGGCATGTGCTGATAACAAAATCGATTCAACCTAAAAGTTATTGAAACATTAAGAAAGCAGTTTACATCCAAAAATAAATTTTCAAATCGATTGGAACAATATTGCATTCAGCGAATGCACTCTTTCTCAATGCATTTTCAAGTACAACTGTTGCATTTAAATCAAGAGAGGCGAAGCATTTTTCGAACGCAGCTCGTGTGAGAAATTATGAGCGGCGAAAAATCGTATTTAGCCACATCAATTTATTTGCTTTAGCAAAAATCGCTTTGTTTATCTAATAAAAGTATTTTCAGTGTTGTAATAACAGGACGCTTATGTCAAAGCAGCAGAGGAAAAAGTTTATTTATATTATGTTATTGTATCTGTGTGTACAAGCAATCAAGAAAAAGTTTTTTGCTTTTTTTTTCTTCTTCTTCTCGTTGAGCGGGGACGAAAAATTTATAGCGCACATTCTTCACAATATTGATTTTATTTTTGTATAGGAAACGTATTTTACATAATACGCAACAAATCACAAATATTCCACGCGGAATTGCTATAAAAGACTTTTTAAAAATTGATTTTATATGTGAATGAATGTTGTGATAATAGTTCAAGTTCTTGACCTTTTTCACGCAGGAACGTACTCGATAAAATTGTGCGCCATTTCCGCTAAAAATAAAAATCTAGAAGATAGTTTTAGCATCTACTTAAATTACCGGTGGCCCATTAACATTTTCTAATTAAAGCACTATTTAAATTTTAATCCAAACGATGATTGTTAGATTACAAGATAAAGTCAATCTGAACGATGAACACTGATCGAGTAATTATATCCAATTAAAAGCATTAATTAATCCATTATCACTTTGATTTGAGGTATTTCAACCAATCAATCATCATTACGCGAGAATTTTGCGTGAAAATACTTTGAATCCGTCTCTGTCCGAGCCTAACACGATAACAAAAGCACATCAATGAGGTTTTTTTTCTCCCATTTAGCTTATTCAGTGTGTGCAGTGCTAGCGTCATGTCTGAATATTTAAAAACCAAGCACGTTCTATTTTGTGGCAATTTGACCCATTTCGGTATTAACTTCTTCAACAATAATAACACAAAGGTAAGAGCCGTTCTCAGCAAAAAGATGATAAATAACTCGTCTGTTTTGTACCGTTTTTGTTCCAGACATTGACGATAGCAAACGATGATTTAAACCACACATTCGCTAATAAAGATAATGTGAAATATTTGCAAGCAGACGTAACGAAAATTAAAGACCTAGAAGGTGTATGTTTGCGATATTAAGTTTAAAAGTATGCGTTTAAATGTGCAATTTATTTAGCAGATTTGCGTTTATTGATATTTAATACTTTTCAAAGTTGAAGATTGCAAAACTTTCGACAAAACAATAAAAAATGCAAGAAACTTAAAAAATTCGATCAAGTTCAGTAAACAATTTGTAAGGCTGGATGGAATGACATGGCTAGATGTATTTACATCATACAAGCCGTAGTAGTAATATGTTGTGTCTTCAAATTGATCGTGCCGGAAAATTGTAATTACATTTTCGTGCAATCTACGAATGCGCTAAAAATACGCATTTATCAACGCTCATATGCATATCAATCGACGATCAACGCTATTTATATATTACACATTTAAATCGCTAGCATTTTTTCTTTATCATCATCAAATACCGCCTCGTTCCGAAACATAAACATAAACGGCGTTGTATGTATTTTAGATGTATACAAATTGACACTGGATGCAACCAAATCAATCGATATCGTTATAAATAGCAAGGAAATGCGGTTAAATGATAACACGTGGGAGGCAGATATCACTAAACACATTGTACGAGTAGCTAATTGACGTTTTATGAATTATAAAAGCTCCATTTGTAGAATTCGATGATTTGCAGCACGCTGATGGCAATGAAGTGCGTAGGGAAAATGAATTTCGGCTGCGGCTGCATGGTGGCGAATGTTCTAACAATATTTGATGATGATGCCGATGCCACTGATGCCGCCGATGCCGATGCAAGTTCATCGAAAATCGAAGGGATAAGCAGTTTGCTAAATGATTTAGATCGTTGTTTCAGCGACCCGTATTATTACGCCAGCACCGGTGTTCGAATTTTAACGATGTGCAGGTACATACATTCGAGTCTCATGGGTATCAACGGGTAGGAAACAACGCTAACATAAACTATTATTCTTTACTGTTTGCCCGTTTTTGTTTCAGCTGGAATCAATGGCAGGACGATCTGATTAAAGTATTAAGAGATAAAAAAAGCCTGCTGTGGGAAAAATCAATCGAACAATTTGATATTTACATTGAAAAGTGATCAGCAAACTTTAATTGTTTTTCTTCTCGTTCTTGTATATTCGATTGTCGTTCAAGTGATGTATATAGTTAACGAAAACGCATTTATATATATTTATTTAGATTTGTGATAAAATTGTAAATATCTTGTTTTAGTAGACGTGCAAAATTTACTTTTAGCACTTTGTTAATGCACAATGCAAACAATTATTATCAATTTAAAAAAGAATTGCGTCAATAAACAAACAATTATACATATTATTTACTTGTAATAAAAAAAATAAAATAAATCAACAAATTTTTGACGACTTGTTAATATTTCTACAGACAATTAACTTTAATAGACGATAAAAAAGTGAGTGTTACGGTCGCACTTGTCAAAAAGAGTACGGCAATAGCCGTAAATTAAATTCAGACGGATATATTGTCATAAAAATGTTTGGATATCATCCATTTATTAAAATCAACATTCGGCTACTTCATTCATTTTACTGATGAGTCCAAAATGTCAAATGCAAGTGAGTGAAACTTACAGGACGAAGAATTTTTAGAAGCTCTTCTCCAACTAATGGTCAACCACAAAATGTGTCACGAATTCTGTGCATCGATTCGTGCAGTAAAAAGCATTGCAATTAATCAGGAGGAAGAAAAAGTATTATACATATATATGTAACTCGAATATCTGCTTCTACTTTAAGATATAAATTAGTATGCATATTAAGTGTTAAATGCAACTAATAGGACAAAGAATTTTTAGAAGCTCCTCCAACTAATGGTCATCCACAAAATGTGTCAAGAATTTTGCGCATCGATTCGTGTAGCAATAAAAAGCATTGCAATTAATCAAGAAAGAAAAAGTATTGTACATATAGATATAGTATTTAACTCTAATATCTGCTTCTACTTTAATAAGAAATAAATTAGTATGCATGTTAATTACATTAGTAGATAGTTTTTTTGCAGCTGCAGTTATGTATACGTATAGTAGTTGCAACAACTTAGCAAAGAAATAATTTAAAAGTTGTTTCTCTTATAGAATAATTAGAATTTGTAGTCCACCAACGTGCCACATTACACCGAAATATATCTAACTGTTTCGTACGTTACTTAATTAAAGTGTGTTATGTATGTATAACGAGAATGGAAGTGAAATGCGAAATGTAAAATAGGCGGTGTAATAAATTCGATAAATGAGGAAAAAGTGCGTGGGCTGTGAATCGAACAGTGCGATATTTTCATTGATGAACTGTGATGGGCAACTTTAATTGCATTCTTTATTATCCAAACAGAGGGCGAGAGCTAAAGCGAAATAGATTGAGTCTTTCATTTGTTTTAAAGTGTTACTATGTGGATGGATGCCTGAAAAAACCGAGGTCATTATTTCTAATACGTTCACCAGGGGGGAAATATATCACCATGTCCTACTACTCCACACGTGGTTAAGAACGAACCTTATCCACGTTCTTCTTTTGCGCCCTTTCGTTTCCACCGTTCAAGCGTTCTTTTTATCATGGGATTTATTACTTCCACATTTATAATATTTACGTCTTTGTAATAATGTTACGCAACCTAATAAATAATTCAATCACTTCAATTGAATTTGTTTGGCCGATTTTTTTTGCTCGTTGCTATTTTATGAATTGAAAGAGGGATGGATAATAGAATATATGATGTATGGTTATGGTACATAACCGGATACAATATGAATTTCCGCAAACATAAAGCTAATTGCATTAGAGCTGTGTGTACATAGCTATTCAAATTTTTACACAATGTTTAACTAAACATGTAGAAACACAGCTTAATTTAACATTAAACAGGTTATATTATAATTTAGCACTACACAAACAGCAAATCTCTGCAAATATTTGACGATTTCGCGAATGACAAATTTTTATTAATTTCGAAATAGAAAAAGTTGCCTACGTGTGGTGTACGTGGTGTATGATGAAGTGCGCACTTGGAAAAAAGTTATAAGTAGGCTGAAAGTATATTTGAGAAAAAGCGAGTCTTAAGATGCGGATAAAAAAAGAGATAAGAAGTTATACGGTTTTTACATTTGTTCAGAATAAGTCTCGATAAAGATTAAAAGTGTGGGATAAGATCGATGGCATTAATATAATACATTTTTTGGTGAAACTTGTTAAGCAAAATTTATTTTTAGTACTGCTGATTGGATTCCTACCTATAGATAGAAAAGTAGTGCTTACTACGAAACCACAAAACTACATAATAGTACAGAATAATTATAAAGCTCTATTATACGGTTTTTAAATTTGTTCAGAATAAGTCTCGGTAGAGATTCAAAGTATGAGATAAGATCGATGGCATTAATATAATACATTTTTTGATAAAACTTGTTACGCAATTTCGGTTCACATTGCAAATTTATTTTTAGTACTGCTGATTAAATTCCTACCTATAGATAGAAAAGTAGTGCTTATTACAAAACTACAAAATAGTAGTACAGAATAATTATAACGCTCTATACCTTTACAATTTCAAACTGGGCCTAATCAATTTCAAATTGGAACTAAACAATTTCAAATTAGAACTAAACAATTTCAAATTCGTACTAAACAATTTAAGATTGGGATGCAACTTTCTTTGAAGTACGTGACACTCCAATAAGCATTTTAAACTTTTTTCCTGTATTTTGATGTCGTCTTAAACTCAGCACGCAGTTTTTTTTCGTTTAATTTTATATTTACACTTGAAATATGAATTTAATTACTAAACACCTTTAAATTCTCTGTTATGTTACAGACTTTTAAATTTTTCACAAGGGCAAAAATTCTGAGAATTAGTTAGGAGTATATATTTCCTATATATATTTTCCCTTACTTTAATAAATTAACATAAAAATTAACAAGTTTAAAATGCTTATTAGTGTATCACGTACTTCAAAGAAAAGTTGCATCCCAATCTTAAATTGTTTAGTACCAAGTTGAAATTGTTTGGTCCCAATTTGAAATTGTTTAGTACCAATTTGAAATTGTTTAGTTCCAATTTGATATTGTTTAGTTCCAATTTGAAATTGATTAGTCCCAATTCGAAATTATAAAGGTATAGTATACGGTTTTTAAATTTGTTCAAAATAAGTCTCGATAAAGATTCAAAGTATGAGATAAGATCGATGGCATTTTTTGGGTAAAACTTGTTAAGCGATTTCGGTTCACATTGTAAATTTATTTTTAGTGCTGCTGATTGGATTCCTACCTATAGATAGAAAAGTAGTGCTTACTACAAAAACTCCAAAACAATAATATAGTATCAGTATAATTATAACGCTCTATTGTACGGTTTTTAAATTTGTTCAGAATAAGGCTCGATAAAGATTCAAAGTGTGAGATAAGATCGATGGCATTAATATAATAGATTTTTTGGTGAAACTTGTTAACGTAAATTTATTTTTAGTACTGCTGATTGGATTCCTATCTATAGATAGAAAAGTAGTGCTTACTACAAAACTACAAAATAGTATTACAGAGTATAATTATAACGCTCTATTAATTCCCCCTAAAAAATGAATAAATTAACATTAGTTTTATTTAAAAAAAAATATATTCATTTTCAAAAGGATTAATTGCATTCCCTTTGATTTCCTAAAATAGATCGTGACATCTCGTGTAGCACGCTAACTTTTTTAGCACATATACACGTAATTTAATGACCTTGACTTGGGTCGATATGACCATTATGCTCCCTACAGAATAAGGTCATATTTGATTCAACGCTATGTGTCCTTTCTAATCATATCAAACGATTATTATAATGTATAAGAAATCTTTCCGTTTCGTCAACACTCGAGAGGATTATTAAATTCAGGCTGCAACCAGTAACGAGCTGTTTTCCTCCCGATTCTTTTTCGCTTTTTTTCTAATGTTATTTTTTTCGGTTTGGTTTTCTTTCGAGATTTTGAAACCAGGAAGGCTACTAAATGAGCCTTGAACTTTTATTAATGTAGGACGCAAGGGAAAACTAACTTTTCATCATTTTCGAATTATATATATGTATATAAGTGTAGAAGAAGAAAGTTTACGATTTTATCATCAACCGTAATCTTTACGTTTCGAATATTCACTGCATGATTGTGTATTATTTATTATCTGTGCACGTTTCCTTTCGCTTAAATTAATTAAGTGTTTTTCCCTTGTATATATTTTCTCTACTATAAAATTCCACCCCAAAATTAATTATTTTATTATCTGATGCATTTTTATGCAAATTTTACGCTTACGATACATACTTACTTATGACATTTTAAAATAAATAAATGTTTTTATATTAAATTAATAATAAACTTACATTTTAGCATGTTACGTTGACATGTTAAGATATTACTATATTATATGTAGTTTATTTTAGAAATGTTTTATTAGATAAATTTCATCTCTAATGTAATGCACTTTACCATAAAACATAATTTGTCTCGTAATGTAAATGTAGTACGTACAAGATTTACATTCTAAAACATTTCAAATTCGCAAAGATTAATTTTAATAGTAAATAGCGAGTCATTTTAAAGCGCTTTTAGTTAGATGACCACAAAACGATTAATAATAGCATTGAATAATATTACGAGAAAGTGATAATGATTGTTATCCAATGGCAACATTTCTAGATTCGAGCAGCGCGCTGTAATATGATGAACAGGCATATTAATAAATTTGTCAATCCCTTTCAATTTCCTTGAGTAAATATTAGACGTAGTATTGATTATTCAGAGCATTCAAACTTTTTTATTGATAGACTGTTTCAATAAAAAATTTGAACAACAGACAAAAGTAGATTTTATATAAATGACGCAAAAAACCTACTATCGATTATTCAAGCGCTGCGAAAGAAAAAAATGAGCCATACTTTGTTAGAAAGTGTAATAATCAGATTGCAATATTAAAAAACTCGGATTTGATGAACTTTTCCATCAAAACTACTTTTTGCTAATTTAAAGTTTTTGAAACGTCTCGAAGGCAATGAATCAAGCAACAACATTTTCATGTTCCGAACAACCATACATGCAGCACTAATTAAAAACACATTTAATTTTGTAAAAGATAATTAATTGACGATCTGGTAAATGAAATTGCATTTGTACGACTTTATCTAACTACTCGGATTGTAATTAACTTTTTGTTTTGGGGAAAAGCTTAGAGGTATCGTTTAAGATTCAAATCGACACAATAAAAACCATTCAGCTGTAGCATATTACAATAAATAACCGAGCGTTTCCATTTTATTTTGCGCTAAATTATTTCATTCGGATAAAGTCGTCGTTTATTAATTGCGCAATTTATAAAATATTAATTAACAATGTAGGTAAATGCGGCGGATTTCGAATTTTTTGGACCAATTTTTTTCGCGCATCATCTACCTTTATAGTCCTATAATTATATTATTGTTGCAAACTAAGTTTCAATTAAGCTAAAAATAAAAAAACTTTGTAGAGTTAGTTTCAAACTTATTTTTATAAAATATTAATTAACAATGTAAATGCCACTGATTTGGACATTTTTAGACAAAATTTTTTCCGGCTTTATTTACCTTTATGTTACTATAGTTGTATTTTATTTAAAAATATAAAACTTTGTAGAGTTAGCTTCAAACTAAGCTATAAAATTTTTATGTTACGTTCAAATGAATAAAAAATATTTCATTCGGATAAAATCGTCGTTTATTAATTGCGCAACTTATAAAATATTAATTAACAATGTAAATGCAGCGGATTTGTAATTTTTAAAACGAAATTTTTTCCCCTTTATGGTGCTATAATTGTATTTTTGTTGCAAACTAAGTTTCAATTAAACTAAAAATAGAAAAGTTTGTAGAGTTAGCTTCAAACTCAGCTATAAAATTTTTATGTTACATTCAATTGAATAAAAATTTGTAAGTGTTGAATGAAAAACAGTTTTATTGGCATCAAAACGTTTTAATTGATATTATATAAGTAAATATTTAACACACAAAAATTTGTATCTGTGCGGTTTTTGCGCGGCTGTAAATTTAATAACTTGTGCATTTATTCAAAACACGTTTTCCCAATTAAAATTTTTATTATTAGTTATTTTGAAAAAAAAATCTCGTTAAATTTGTGTTTAATATTAACTAACCTTAATACATCAAGAGGAGCCCATACGCACGCAAACTTCTAATTAGCGAGATAAGTCAGCGGCAATCAACAAATCTATCGATTGATATATATGTTCGAAAAATTCCTCGCATCCACTCATTAAGGTAATAATAATAGTTGGCGAGAAAAACAACAAATACGTGTTCGGTTTTGCATACATACACGTGTAACGATGCGCGCTGCCGGGATCGATTTGCAATTAAAAGGGAGAAAACTTTACTTTTCTCATGCATTTCTAATGCAAATCAATGAATAAACTTTGTCTGAAATAAATTTGTTTTCTTCCCTTTCGATTGTGTATTCACAATCTTCGCCTAATCAAGTTTAATGATTAAAAATTGCGTAGGTATGTAGGTCGATGTAGCGGTAGGTACCTATTTTGCAATATTGTGATTTCTATTATTGATACATCATTTTAGGGCAACTGGACGTAACCCAATTTCGTGATTTATTAATTGAATTGTGTAATAGTAGTAAGAAGGAATAGTCGCATTCTAAAAGACTGGTTACAAATTGTTGTAATTAGTGGAAATTAGCCCTTCATTTTTGGTGCAGTAATGAATACACGACAATTTATCAAGCATTTAATATGAAAGAAATGATAATAGATATTTATTCGAATTAATGTTATTATTTCATTCAATCAACTTATGTAATTTCGATCCTTTATTTTATTAATCGACGACAGGATTAATAAGATATCACTTTTTTATTAATATAATTATTGGCTATTTTTATCCGACTTTCGCCACAAAAGATATTGCATTTTCTTTGTTAATTAATTACGAACAATTTGTGTCTTTAAGTTTAGCTATCATATTTTGCAGCATTAAAAATTAGTCACCTATTACGATTTAATCTAATATTTCCTTTAATTTTATAATGTTAAAATATCATTTGCTTTCATCTACCTTCAAAGATAAGCAGGATTCATTTTCGAGTTGTAAATTACATTTTAATTCGCAGTGGTAACTATCTAACAAAATAATTAATAAGATAAATCGTAGAGCCACCTTTTTACCATATAAAAAAGTTATTTAAACGTTAAAAAAACTTTAGCTAAGCAAATTTGACCAATACATTCTTGGTACGATTTTCAATTACACTGCTATTAATTGAAAAAATATATTTAGCCTATAATTCTGGCTGTTTACTAAACAAAAATCGTATACTTCTTCGATTCAGGTTGCATACTAAATTGGTCGTATCTAAAACAGTATATGTATTGAGGTTCCACTGTATTTGCTAGTCATCTATCACTTTAAACTTACTAAGCAGTTATGAACCGTATAAGATAGATACATGTATGTTATGATCATTGTTGCCAATTAAGCATATTGCTAGTCCCTCCACAAGTAAAAAACGCACTGCTATTTGTTGCTAAAATACGAGGGTAAGTCAACTATTATCCACAATTATGATGATAGTACTATTTTGAAAATTACGGAAAACATGCGTGGTTTAATTATTTTTAGGTTTTTAAATTATTGTGCCCTTAAACATGGCTGCTTCCTGTTTGCATCAAGTAGGATCAACGTTTAGTGATCTTTTTTTGCGATCAGAAGTTGTATCGCGGGCTGAAATTTATCATAGACTTTTGGTACAGTACGGGAATAGTGCGTTACCGAAACGGAGAATCTAAAATAGAATGAATTTTGGCTCCTGGTAAACTTTGCCACTAGAAAAAAAAAGATCACTGAACGTTGCTCTTACTTGGTGCAAACAGAGAGCGGACAAAAGGCACAACCTAACTGTCTCAAATGCTCAAAAACCTAACAATTATTAAATCATACAATTGTTCTATACTTTTCAATACCGCACTACCATCATAGCATCCGATAACAATTCAATTTTAGATTTGTTCTGTTTCGATGTTTAGAGATTAGACTGTAATTTGTTCTTTCAAGTATCAGTGGACCGAGTAATATCTAAAGATATGTTTTTAAATATTTAAAAATTGAAAACTCGCGTAATAGAGAATACTATGCTAATGGAAGCACGAGCAATGAAGATATTTGCAAAAATTACCATAAAATATTATAGATACACTATTACTAGCAACTTTAAACTTATAGACAACGTTAACATAGATTAAAGGTGACAGTATAGTATATAAAATGATGGCGAAGCATCATGCTTGGATTTGATGAGCAAATAGTTTTTAAAAGACTATCATTAATTTAATATTAATAAAATATGTATTGTAGGAATATGAAAGTTGTGATAAGATTTTTATAAATTCTAATGCTTTTAGCCTTTAACCCTTTGAAGTAACATTCAAATTCACGAAACGTCTTTTCCAGAGATATTTATATGAAAGTTGCATTTAACTTACCCGCACGTTATATGATATATTTGTACATACAAGTTCTAATGGATCGTAGAAGTGCGAATCAAGCGGAAACGTTTCGCTAAAAATGTATATATTTATTCGCGCTCGGTTATTTGATGATTCCAATATTATAATATAGAATAACAATGGAGATAATATGACAATTTCCTGCAACACATGCAGAAAATTGATCGCACGAACGTTTTGCTTCAAGCATCATCAATATCAGTTTGTTCAATTTGAATGAATTCACTTTTCAGATTCACTCTAAAATATTCTTTTTTTTAATAAAATGTTAAAATGTTCTTTTAGACGGTTATTACGTCTACATGTGTTGGAGTAGATATGGTAATAGTGAATTTTCATCTCTACATTCTCGCATAATAATTGCAATAAAATTTATTCAATATTGATTGCGGCGCGATAAGTTTTTACTACTATTTTTTGTTTAAATATAATTAGATTAAATAATAAAATTAATGCCGTGTAAAAATGGTAGTAGCATTTACAACATGTGTGTTTTAGCACAATACCAGAATAAACCGAAATGTTTAAATTAGAAGTAATTAAACAAACCCTCATTTAGAAAACATCATAAAGCACAACCACATTAATTATTATACATATATGTATAATAAAAATTGTAAAAATACACACGTACACTACGATATAGTACAATACAATATAAGTAGATTTTTATACTTGGCCCAAATTTAATTAAGCAAGTAAAAATAGTTGATTAGTAATGTATTGTTTATTTAGTTTTGCTTCAAACTCTCCCGAACTGAGAGTCTTTATTTATTTAAATCCCATGAAATACAGCAGCACACTTATATACCTGGGTACTTTGGAAATTTGTTATTCTCAACATAGTGATATCTTATTTACATTTACGAGTAGAAAATGTAAAGTTAAAAGTCATATACATTCAGCAACAAATTTCCATACTTCATAAACATGTTTTTCTTATACAAAGTGCACGATTTTTATTTTTAATATTATTGTATGTCTTCTTTTTCCTGTGTAAGCTTTCATTCCATTTCATTCCCAGCTCCCGGTTAAATAAAAAATAAGATCATGTTGATAATAAATCATGTACATTATCATTGTTAAGTTAATATGCGTGACATAACAATTTATTACTTGCCTTTGACCTTATTATAAATTAGCCGAATGTTAATTTATAAATTATATCACTTTTTATATTTATTTACCAGTAAATAGATTTAAAGCTAAAGCGATTTTAATATAGCCATCAAACGGCTGAAAATATCGCTCTGTGTATGTGTGTATACTCTTTTAAAGTGATGTATGCGCATCGTTAGGCAACCAAATATATCTCAACAGTTTAGCAATTTATTAGAGAACCAGTTATATATTACATGTGCAATTGTAGTTGCCTATTTATCAGTGTTGCTCTTTCAAAAACCAACTTCTTTCATGCATTATTGCTGCCATACATTAATTACACATATGAACAAAATGTCGTATAAATTTCAATATTATATCTCTTAATAAAACTTGTTTATGCGATTATGGATAAATAAGCGGATACAAATTAACTACCACATTTAACTTTTATGTTTATTATTTTTTTAGAACTATTTAACGTAAAGATATCAATTACGATTATGAATGACATTCAATTATAACTAGATTAATTGCAGGCACGTAAAAAACGTAAATTCAAAAAAACCCATAGTTGAATCATTTTCTAAATGATAGATAATGTATATAATATTTGAAAGTAAATATATTTAATTAGAATTATTTGGAAATGTTTACAAATATTATACAAATAATAATAATATCATTTCATTTTGAATGTGATAAAATAATTGCATTTTGGATTAGAGAGAGAGAGAGAAAATGATAAATTTAAAATGTTTTATTATAATTGTGCAGGCATGTTAGGACAATTTAATTAATTAGTTAAAATAGTAAATTTGCGACCATTTTTAATACTGGAAAAATGCAACGTTTGATAATTTATTGCAAGAAACTTTAAATTATAGCGTTCATTACATTTTTTGTTAGAATTTTTGGCCGGGCTTCAAGACTTAAACTTGAAACTAAATAAAAATTAGATTAAAGCAAATATCTGATTACTTAATTGCTTGTTTTGTTAATGGAAAATTCTAGCAAATGCTAGAAAATTAATATTTATACAAGCCATGGCAATTTTGTAGAAATATTAAAATCTAACCGAGAAAAAATTATTCAATAATGCGATAACAATTCAATTTTAGATTTGTTCTGTTTCGATGTTTCGATGTTTAGAAATTACACTGAAATTTGTTCTTTCAAATATTGCACTATTACTAGCAACTTTAAAGTTATACACAACGTTAACAGAGAGACTTTAAGACTTAAAAAGACTTGAAACTAAATAAAAATTAGATTAAAGCAAATATCTGATTACGTAATTGCTTGTTTTGGTAATGGAAAATTCTAACAAATGTCAGAAAATTAATATTTATACAAGCCATGGCAATTTTGTAGTAAGAATATTAAAATCCAACCAAAAAAAATTTATTCAATAAAAAAAATCGACCATATTTCCTACTACGTATATATCAAATTTAAATTTAAACTGACATAGCAGAAAACGTTAAGAAATACACAAGTTTGTATTTTTTTTCTCTCTATAAAGCAAAATATTTCCATACATCTGTATGTAACATAACAATAATATTTTATATATAGCGAAAAACAATTTTTGAAGCGTAAACTAGATCGGCTGCCCCTAAAACAACTCAATATGTGTGAGCGCAAAATTCATTTTTATTGCACACGGCAAAAAATCTGTTATGTCGATGATCAAACAAATGGCATTAATTAAAACTGTAGGTAGATATAATACGAACACAATATATAATATTTTTGTTTTTGAAAAAAAAAGTACGTGCCTATAAATTTTTACTTAATTGAAACGTGCGTTTAAAATTCATGCGCAATAAATAAATTTCAAATGCAGTGATAAAAGTAATTTTCGCGAGTTTGTTCGATGCTAATTAATTTAAATGACGCTTTGTTCAAAGCAATTTTTTTTAAATTCAGCTTGGTTACTTTATAATGCGTTGCTAATTTCTGAAATCCGGCGTATTGTTTAATCAAATTTCGACGTTTTGGCGAAGGTATAAATATTTATATATGTAAGTAGAAAACATAAGTTTTCTCTTATTGTCAGAATCATAATTTGCGTGAAGAGATTCATTTACAATGCAAATTGTCCACAGTGGTACTTGTTTAAAGGGCTTTAATCATATCTGACACCTGTAACAGACAGATTATACTGTGACTGGTGGTATACCGAGAAGAGAATTTTAAACCCCCTAAACCAATTTGTAATTTCAATATTGCATTGGGAAATCATCATCATTACTATTGACAATATTCTAATCTAATTTCTAATCAATTTCTGTCTGGTAGTACAACAACATCGACCACAAAAATGTTTATTAATAAACTGCAGACCAATATTGGGTTAAGCAATTCGTTCAAATTAGCAGCGCAACAACGTTGATGAATTGTTCAGCGTTTTTCGTGTGATTGCTTCGAATTATTAAATATTTATTTAAAAATGCATTAATATTCATTGAAGGCGCTATGCAGCGCCCAATTAAAAAATTGCACATTGTCTACATATGTACTACATGTGTTCATAGAAAATATTTCATTTTTATTATTCGATTTGAATGTTGTTGCTTATTCTTGTTGAATATGTAAAATGTACCCCATCCACGTGTAATTAATCAAGAATTTATAAAAATTTCCATAAATAACATTTTATATATTATACGTGCTGTTGCTAACGGATGCTCTTCGTAGTTGAATTAAATTTGCATTAAGTCGTTAATTAAACTGGAATATTAATAATATTATACCTTTTGTGCATATCAAAAGAAAGCGATAAAAGTTGTGGAAATTCATAATCAATAGCAAACGATCATTTCTTCCATAAAAATATTGCTAGCAGGCACAATTTATGCACAATATAGACATTTATTGTGGTTGCCCGTAATCAATTCATTAGTTTTCCGATCACGTGATTGGTCGAAGATTTTTTGAGTGGTTACACTATAAAACTTTCCACAATTTCGAGGTTAATCAAATTGGATCTAATCCATTTAAAACGACTCTCCACTTCACTCTAAAACTTTGATCCAATGCAATTTAGTGGGATTTTCTGCTGTATATCGAGAAATAATAATAATTTACTACTGGATTTTCAACTCGGTTCCAGGAAAATAAATAAGGCGTCAACATTTATTTCTCACCACAGCATCATTATTCTTCCACACAATTTGCTTATAAATATTTGGCAAAACGCAAAGAATATTCAAGAAAAAAACTGAGTTATTTTGAAGTAAATAATTAAAAACTTTACATCAAAGTAAATACAAATTAAAGATATAATCAATACAAACGAAAATGATAAAAAGGCCCAAATATTAGGTGTCGAATTTTAGGTAATCAATAATAACAGTAATTTGTTTCAAGTCAAAACTTGGTGTAATACTTCTTGTGTGAATAATATCGAATATTAGACTAAAATAAATTTATTTCTTTCAAAGAAACAAAAACATATTTGAAAAATAAATGATAAAAAGTAAAGTTTAAATGAATAGTCTTATAGTTACACATATTTTTTATTATCGATTCAGAATAATTACGCAAAACTTGCCTTTTAAACCATTTGGAAAAATTGTAAAATAAACTCAAAGTTTAAAGTGAAAACATGAAATTGTAATGAAAGAAGTTTATTTCACTATGCGGACTCTGGGTGAATCATTTTAACAGTTGTTTTACAAAAAATACTCTTGGTAACGTTTCACAAAATATTTAAGTCTTTCATTGTGGAAAATTTCAAGCTGAAACATTTTATTTAAGTAACAATTTCGTAGAAATGATATCATAACTAGAAAATGTTATAAATTTTCAATAAATCAAGTTTCGTAATTAAAACATCCTGTACAACTCTCAAATATTTAAAAATCAATTAAATGCGTGAATCTTGCAGTACATTTTTTTTTTAAATAAATAAATCGTGTCAAAATTATGAGGCTTATCGCAGCCGCTGCTTCAATTTTGCACCCCTAAGAAATAAATAGGTCATCAATATTTTTTCACTCTCAGAGTGATTATTATTTGAAACTTGTAGAACATGAGGATGAATGAATGATGAGACTTAGGAGTCTACCTCCTAATGGATTTTGCATATCCCAACTTTTACGCAATTGCATTTCGTGCGAATGTTAACTTTTTATTGCTGGGATGGTAAAAAGTCAATCCTAATTTTTAACCCCAGCAGCGAAAAGAGAGCAACGTCAAAACAAAATATTTATAATGCAATTTAAGTTGCCTACATTCTCATATTCTCGCGTTATTTATTTAGAGTGGCAATTGTTTCAGGGACAATTGAGCGCCGTTTCAGCAATGTAGCACACGCAGGCGGGCGGCGGTTATACGTTTTGCCGCTACGGCAAAATTGATTTGTTTGTTATAATTTTATTCGCCAGTAAAAATAATAAAATATCTGGCCGCACATCTTAAAATACGAAATGGTCAGTTTACATTTCGGTGCTAGTTTTTAAGTGCGCACGAGATATTATAAACACACACAAATAAAAAAAAACCGAAAATAAATTTTTGTGGGATGTTAATCATATGCGTGTGTATACATCAACACTAAAAATGAATTTTTATAGAAAATGTATACTGTTTAGATTACAACATGACAATGTTGACATGTCAGTTTTTTTTATGAAAAAACTCATTGAATGATTAATACCATACTGCGCAATTTACTATCGGCTTTTACTAATTTGTCATCAAACAATAATAGTTGCGATAGCATTTAAATGGTGCATTAATAATAATTAACATAAAAATATCGTTACATATTGTTGAAAATGCATTTTTACTATTTAAATTAACAGCCAGTTTGCTGAAATGTTATTCTTTTTTAAATACGTTATCGCCATTTTCTAATTATTATCAAGCTTACGAAATAAGTTTTATGATTTATTACATTTTCGCAATGAAAATTGAATTTTGCAGTTTACCCATGTTTTATTCAAGAATGCAAACGTATCGATTCTTTATTATGCTTTTCTTCAAGAAATGTAGTTTATGAACAATAACTTTTAAAATAAAATCTACGTATGCATACCGTTTGCTTTTTGCTTTGAAGGTAAATATTATGAAAAATATATAAGTTGCTTTGATTAAAAATTAAATTAAATTTGCTTATGCCTAGTTGTTATTAAATTCTATATCCAGCTATTTGTTTCTTAGACAAAAGCCATTGTTTTATCTTCACTCACTTTATGTTCGTAAACTTTTCATGATTTATCGTATTTTATAAGTTATGATAAATAATTCTTAAGCGTGCCGTTAAAAATCTCATGTTAACATTTAGTTTCAAACAATCTTTTTTTTTGTATTTATGCTAATGAATAGCGGCGGCGGCGCGATTTATACATTACAAAAAGATAAATAAATGTTTGCAAAGAAAGAAGAGACAGAAAAATGAATTTTTGTACAAGTTATTGTTTCAGCAGCGCTTCAGCGATAAGAGACGACGCTAAATTCGTAACCCTTGTCACAGCCACGTGAAAATGATAACAGCTCATATAATATGTGTGTGAGAGTGTGGAAAACCTCAAAAACATTTTAATTAAATGCGAAACTGTTAATTTATATGTGCAGGATGATGTAAATAAAATTATTTTATTGTTTTTAATCCAAGCAAACATAAATATTTGCTAAACTCAATTCGAAAATTTTATGTAATAACAAATAAATGAGAATTTAAGCATTTATATTCGATTTGTATTTAAATATTTTATTACCAATATTACTAACCACTGTTTGAAAATAAACAAATATGTTGCAATTACTATGCATAAATTAACTACTCATTTTAATTAATGTATGACATTAAAATAATTTACTAAATATTGAAACACTTTAGGATAAATTACAATGTGTTATATACAAAAAAACAAATCTCAATACAAAAATATTGCACAATTTATATACGTCGATTAAAAATGAAGCTCGAATTGTAATATATAATATTTTAAATGAAATTACAATTTATAATGCATGCGAAAGAATCGTGGTGGTGGGTTTTTGGATAATAAATTATTTAGTGGCAGATTGTGCCCGCCCTAAAAGCAGGAATTTAGTAAAAATGATTGTGTGAAAATGTTGTCATTGTGCTTTTTGATAATAAATGCGTGTCCGGAATGATATATTAAGTCTTCGTCCATAAAAAACTCAACGCTGAAGCTGGAAAGTAACTGGTAATGTATCGGGCAAGGCAAAAAAGTGAAATAACACACAAAAAAATTCTTGTACAAGAAATTTTTGTGCGTATCTAATGAACGCCACCGCCGTCGCAATAGAAAAAGCAAATATTAGCTGAAAAAAGGGGCATACATATACGTACGTAATACATTTATCAACGCCGCAAAATATGCGAATTTTAATAAAAATGCATAAAAATGATTTGCATACTTATTATATTATATAAAACGTAATTTAACTTAATTATCTAGTTAAATAAAAAAAAGTTGTACCATACATACAGATTCGTGCCAACACATATACATACAAATCTCTCCGCTTTGTTGTTTTTGTAACAACCGAGAGAACAAAATGTGAAACAAAACTATTTCGAAAGCACTGCAACAGTTTTATCTATTTATAATTTTTTTGTAGCGCTGCTAAACTTTGTTTATGCGAAAAAGCACAATGATCTAAATTAATGCTTTTTTATGCGAGAGTATAATGAAAAACAATACACTCACTTAAAGCACTTTGCGTTTTTGTTGGTTGAATGGAGTGATTGGCATTCCATTCAAACCACATTCTGATAATGAATTAAGAGAAATTGTTGCGTACTATTAGCACACATTTGATTTATTAAATACAATAGGTGGCGTATGAAACTAATAATAATCGTTTTGAAAAATTGGAAACACTTAGACAAAATTGCATCTTTTATTTTCCAAGTTGCTGGCTTAAAATTAAGATTTGCATAAAGTGGCAATTAGCATAATCGAAGTAAAATTCTTCTAATATTCATTAAAAGCAAAATGCTTTTTACTTTTAAAATTTCTTGCGCTACATAAAAGTATGATAGGTATGCATAAGTATAAGGTGGTTTTAAAGCAATGTTTAGTTTTTCTTCAACTTTGCCAAACGAAAAATATAGTATATAGTATGTAACATTTGCATTTGTTTAAAGAGATGCGATGATTGACACAACACTTGGCAATTAGCATAATCGAAGTAAAATTTTTCGAATATTCGTTAAAAGCAAAATGCTTTTTATTTTTAAAATTTCTTGCGCTACATAAAAGTATGATAGGTATGTATAATAAGGTGGTTTTAAAGAGATGTTTCTTCAAGTTTGCCAAGCGAAAAATATAGTACACCTATCCCCCAATTTACACGGTAACTTGGTGCCTGAGAAATTTGTGTAAATCGAAATGGCAAGTTTTCCGGTATACAACCGTGTAAATCAAAAAATATTAAATTGTACGTTTAATTAATAAAATATATCGTAAAATGAGCTAAATCTTAGAAAAAATGATAAGGAATTGCTAGTACCTTATAAATTGAGGGATAGATGTATATGTAACATTTGCATTTGTTTAAAAAGATGCGATGATTGACACAACACTTGGAATTAATTAAAATGCCGAATGCAATGATAAATTAGCGAAATTATTACACAGTTAGGATTAAAATAGTTGTCGTCATATAGTAATTAAAACGTGTCACGCGTGACCTAATACAATTTCAGTTTGAAAATTAATTTCCTAACTGGTAAGTTACAAACAGAGATCTTGAGATATGTAAATTTCGTTATTCCTTCAACGTACTAAAAATGGATTACGGTGTTAGCTGGGTATATCCTCAAAAAAGCCAATGTGCAATGTTACTAATTATCCAGATCAAGGCTCAAGGGCAATGTCAAGAATATCTAGTGCACGATGTCAGCGTATTAATACAGCAGCGCATAAAAATGGGAATTAAACGCTCTATGTTTCATACAAACTCGTTAAAATTGATGATGCCTGCTATGGGATAGCCTATCCCACACCAAAAGACCTTCATGAATACTTCATTTTAACAACAGAGCTACCAACAGGAGGCACAATATGCGGATACAACGCATGCATTTTTAGGTAAATATGTATGAGATGTGTGTCAGTTCTACCTGGCTACGTATATATCTATGGATTCGTAGTTGAGCTCGAAAAATACATATAGTGCTATACTACTGCTGTTGTTTTCACTCTTTTCGAGCCCACCTTGAACTCGTTTTTCTACGCTATTGATGAATACGCTACCTATGGTCATGCGAAAATTAACCAACAACACCAAATCAATAACAAAAACACACTATCAATAATTAATTCATCTTATCTTAATATCAAGTTTATATACTTTTACGATTCAGCGTCGACTTTTACGGTTATTTCATTTAAATTACATTTAACAACCATCTAATAGTGTGTTTAATTATAGTAGTTCTATGCAGCAAAAGTTTGTCCCATTTTTCCACCAACATTTCTGATTATTATATTCAAGATTTTCGTTACCAAATTCTTGATAATCACGTACAATCTGGTATTTGTCTGCAAAAACTTAATGTGAATACATATAGCAAATTATATAATAATTAATCCAATACAAATTATTTTGACTTTTTTGTATATATTTAGGACAATTCTTCGATCCACATATTATCTACCAATTCAGTCGAACATTACAGAAGGTCTTGTTGTTGTTTTTTTTTGTGATAAAATTTTTATTAAAAAGTTTGAAGTATATAATTATATTTGAAGTATAATGCAGCTTGTTGATAGTTTTGCTTACAAATTTTACATGTTGAGCGAGATTGCGATGTGTGTTTTGACTATTTCAGTTATGAAAGACAATAATTTGATAAACTGGAGTAAGAGTTGCACGAAAAACGGTTGCAACATGCTGAGAATCGATGTAAAATTTGTGTAAAATTTGTGCAAAACTTCAACGCGCTACACTATACTCCAACGGATGTCAAATTTATAAGGTTTTTTATTAATTTTAATTATGTCACTGAAATTGACAAGATTGCCTGATATAACCTGATTTGATTGGATTAAAATTCTCAAAAAAAACAATACAACTACATTTTTTTTACAAATTTGCAATTAATTGTTTATAGAGATGTTTAGGCGCAGATTTCGACTTTGTACCAAATAAAAATATTACATAGCGATAATATATGCGCTAGACATCTAATTTTTGCAATAAAAAAAACTTCGAATATCTAGCATTGGTCTGGAAAACATATATGGAAATATAAAACATGGTGAGATAAGCAGTTATGTGAAAAATGAGACACGACGCACTTTTGCATCAAGTCAATATTTCTAATATTTATTATGTATATCAATCAAAAAGTATATTTTAGTAAAAAGATATTTTTTAGCGAAATTTTACTAAGCGTTGTAATAATAAACAACGAGAGCGTCGTCATAAAAATATCAAGTTGGCGAGTTTAATGTTACAATTTTTTTTCTGCTTATACATGTAAAAATTCTCATGCGAAAACATAATATTGAAAATCTGCCCCGTGTTTTAATTAATTAATGTATTATAAACCAATACTCAATTAACATAAAATAATGAATTGCTTAAATTATAATCTGTAAAGGTCACCGCAGATTATTATTTAAAATTTAACGTAATGACTATTTTGGGATTATAAGTCGTCGGCGCATAGCTCCGCACAGAATTTCAATTTTATGTATGTAGATATTATATATAATTACATTGCTAAAATAACTTTCTGGATTATTAAAGCGAAATTAGTAGCTACAGCATCTTTATTCATTCTTTTTTCGTCCGGCTGATTAATCTCATCGCCAAATCATAATTGAATTAATAATTGCGAAGATGTGTGGGTGTATAATTCATCGGGCGGTGCGTTGATTAAAATTCGACAAAAATATTCATTAGTCGCGTATTGGCGCAAAAATTTATGGCAGCAGTGCCGATGGGGGCGGCGAGCTCGCGCGCAAAACTTCCTCGATTAAAACTATTAATTAGTCGTGTGTTGATAAAGTGCATGTACATCGTAATTACTTCGTTTTTCAAACGCATCTTTTCTGAACAATAAAATTTAATTATTACGTCACATCATTTTCTATTTATCAATCTAGGAAAATTAATAACAAGGTGGATCAATTACCCCCAACTTTCTTAAGAAATTAATTAACTAACACTGTTGATAAAATAACGTGCGGCGCACATTTAAGTGGGCTAAATGTAAAAATAAATCCAATTAATTAATAATGAAGGTAATGTTGTGCAGATTTGCATCCTTGTATTCAGTTTACATAAAATCATTATTTAAATTTATTAAAATTGAATGAAATTTCGTATTCAAATTTAATAATGCTGAAGAAAACAACTTTAATGGATCAATGTGGTTTGGATTGATTTGGAAAAATTGATAAAAATGTTTCGATAAGATTTTATTTAACAAGCAATTATTTATCAATCAATTTGAATAATGGACTAAACATCAGTTTTGCTTAAAAATTTAATTACTATATTATTGGATTTTAATGCAACTAGTTAATGTATCGGTGGCTATTAAATTAACCGAAAGTTAATTAAACAGTTAAGCTGAAATTAAATTTACGAATATGAATGTATTGTATGAAATTGAATATTATATTGTAGGTAGGTAAATATAGAAAATGTCTTGAAATGTACAAATTCATTAATCATTATTAAATCTTATCAAAATCACTTTTATTTTACTTTTTCTTACGTTTATAATGGATGGCATTCTTAAAACTAGTCTATCTTTTCCAAATGCGCTGCTGCTGCGTCTAGTTGGTTAAGACTAAATTTATGTTGCGATTTGATTAATTGCTGCATTTTAAAAAAAGCGTATTGAAATTGATCGAACACTTAGCGTAGTATAAAGACGCCTTTTTCATAAATAAATGCCCAACAAAAATATTTATACAAAGCGAAAATCAATTTGTAGACAAGTTTAGATTAAGTTGTGAAAATTAAAGTAGCGAACTTGAACTATTTTTAAAAATCGATAAAAAATATATTGCACTTTGCTATTTATCAAAATAAATAGATAGATATTTTATACACACAACACTCATGTGTACTAGTTGGTCTAAAATAATATAAATTAATCAGAATTTGAGTTGAAATGTAATTAATAACAATGTTGGCATTATTAATAATAGTCTGAGATAAATATTTTGAATGGAATTGTAATGTTCATATAAATACGCCTTTCAACATTTGCATTTATTAATACAGCGTTTTCAAAACTTAAAAAACGGTTAGATTACTATTGCCTTACACGTCAAGCGCGCATTAATTGCCAGTTACGGAGGTAAGACAACGATAAAGTCAATTAAAATTATAAAATTATGTTTAACTTATAGGTAGCTATACCTATTTGCAATGAAAAACAAGCAATTTCTAGCCATTAAATTTAAATGTCATTATTTTACTTACTTTAAAAATAAATAACTTTCTTATGTTCAACAACACGTCACATTCTCTAAAGGGGCTAATAATTGCCTTCTTTGAAATACTTGGGGGTACATTGTCATAGTATTACCTATGTGGTGTATAAATAATTAGGAAAATACTAACTAGGTACAACGATAAAATACCAAAGGTTTTAGCGGTGTTAGAGGTAGAAATGGTCTCCAAGAAAATTTTGTAGAATTATATATAAAAAAATCATTAATTTTGAGAAGGTAAAGGTATGTAAATGTAAAGAAAAAAAATTGTGTAAGAAAACTACATCAAATATTGAAGCATATTTAGTATAGGATGCTCCTAAATGTGATAGATCAATTATTTTTGATGGTAACTAAATTTAAAGTTAAAAAATTTAGAGCCATTTCTTTAAGAATCCTCTGAGTGATTATACTACTGATATACCTACTGTAAATAATATATGTATTCTAAAGACTAACAACTTCATAGAAAGTTGAATTTAGGTATTCAATCAAATCGTATAGGTCTACAGTAGTAATGAACATTTTTATTTATAATTATACTATGTATGTATAAGTATTTTGTCCTCTTATACCGCTAAACCCTTTGGTCATTTTATTCATTAGATGTATTATAATAAGTCGTAGGAAAGTAAGAAAACAAAAAATTACTTAAATTTAATATTTAAAGATTCAATAAAGAGGCAAAAAACCTATATTTGGTCACGCAAGTTCACCACTTACTAATACATAGTACAATATTATTCATTTAATTTTTAAGGTTTTATATGCCCAAATTGCTACCATTAATCGTTAGTCATACCTCAGATAAGGTTTCTTATATTTAGTCAAAGGATATTTCAGTATTTTATCCTTCTAGTTAGATCACGGCAATCTGTAGTATGGTCAGACTAGATCGCTGCGACAAATCGCACTTTATGGCCGGCGCAGTGTCAACCGATACGGTAGTAAAATTCTACACAATTGCGGCATCATTGCTGTCAGGTAAAAATAAGCAATAAGGCGCAATTACATAGCCTCTAAACGAATGTGGAAATATGCTATTTGGGTGACATTTCCCATTATTATTCACCGAAACCTTTAGTAGGCAAGTTATAAGTAGAGCAGGAATGTTTAGATAAAAAAACATCTACATATCCCTAAAATGCTTATAAAAGGCGATTTTTACATAAATTTTATTCTTCATAGAATAAACATCTGCGTGTATACTATTTCACCTATGTGTAGAAATCCAATTTCATGTATTTTTAAATATTTTTTTTATATTGTTTGTATGTACTTGCTAACTTTCATGATGCTATGCGCTATAGTTTCTGCATTAAGTATTGATGGTTGACATATCACAAGGATATAAATTTGCGGATTTTTTTGTGTAAATCCTCTTCGAAGTGTAATCGCCGTCTTGTCAAAAACATTCAACTTTGTGTAAAATAAAATTTAATGCATATCGTTTCGATAAAAATAATGCTTCTTCACTTATTTTTTTAGTGTCTAAACAGCGAGACTCTGGATGCAAGTATTCATACATCGCGCATGTATAAAATGATTAAAGTATTTTGGTATGTTGACATACGAAACTGATAAATAATGTATGAAATAATATTTTCTTAATTTCGATGTAAGAATATGAATAATTTAATACCAATAACTTTTTTTAGCTAAATATCGAATGAATGATTGATTAAAGTACGATTACATTACAAAGTTAAATTTGTTTGTGGTGCAAAAACGCAGAAAAAAAAATATTTTATATAACAAACAAATGATAGATATTGAATGTGTGCATGTATAAAATTCGTGTTCTTCCACTTTAAGCGTTTATACATGATGGATTATTAAACTAGACATGGAAATTTGAGTAAGGATTTTGTGGTATCGACGCGATTTTCACTGTGCGATAAACTCGGGAATTTGAGATGAGAGTACATCACATTCGACAGTATTTACAAGAAATCAATAGAAATAAATAAAATATTTATGCTTAATGCCACACAGACATTTTTGTTGCTGATCGGGATTATCAGATTATAATAATATTGTGATTTTATTATTGTTTTACGGCTCATAAAAGAATATGGCTTATAAATTTCAATTATTTTGTAGATGTATTTTAATTCAATCAATATTTCATATCAATAATGTGTTTTTACGAGCAAATCTACTTTTAATTTATATCTATACTCTACAATCCTAAATGGATGCTTTAAATGATAAAATAATATTGCGGTGTGCGGCCTACTAGTCCTATATAATAAAACGAATGCATTTTTAATTAGAATTTGTTCGGTTTGCTTGTTTTTTCTTCTTGCAGTTTATCAATGAATCAAAATTATGTTGTGTGCAAGCATTTTTCACACACAATTCAGATTTTATCACAATATTTGTTCTTTAATCATAAACGTTGCGTGCTCATTGTGTGCAAAATGAATGAAATTGCATTTGATCATAAATTAAATTCAATTAGAAGGCTTCCTATCGAATTTAAAAATATGCTCCATTGTCTCTGAAAATGAATTTAGTAATTCGGATACACGGCTTGCATTTTTGTTGAAAACATTTTCTAAAAAAGAATAAATGTTGCGTGATGATAAAGTTTAAGTAGATTATTTTAGAAGCAAGAAGAACTTTTAAACAACTTTTTCTCTATAGAATTAAATAAATACAGAATGATATTTAAGTTTTATGTTTCTTTCTTCGAGTAGCCAAAAGCGATAGTTTGATTAATTTCTAATTCGAATCAATAATTCAATTTTTAATTCGTCGGTAAATAAATGAATATTTTAATAATTGCCTAAATCAATTAGACTAATTAATAACAAATAGCAGAAATTGATCAACATTTATCCAATGTAAATATCATTAATTGTCAATGCAAAATTAATATTGATGTAATTAAATTTTTAATACTACAATTAATTTAAATATGCACCATAAACATTTCGTGAATGAATGTTGTTGCAAAAAAAATTAAAGCGTGAAAATTGCGCAATAAATTTTAATAGTCTTTTCTTTGTACCTTTGTATTTATATACTTTACAATTAAACTAAACGCTCTGTACCATGTCTGCCATAGTTGTTGTAGTTTTTAGCGGTAACATCTTGAAATTAATATTTGCAGCGCTTGAATAACCAAAATTACAAGTTAATATTAATTGTTAAAGTTTCAAAACCAAATACAACAATATTTTTAATATAGTGCACTATTTCACACTAAAACAAACAGAAAATTGCGAAATTGCTATATAATAAAAACTAAATTCAGCGACACAATTGACCAAAAAATTTTATTTATTAGGTAAGTTAAATTTTATAATAACGATTTTATAAATAAAGGAATAAATTTAAAAAAGCGATTTTCTATTGTATTGTATATTCTACCGTCTGTCACATTTAGATTCCTTCAATAACATTCGCAAAATTACGTTTCTTGTCTTAGGTATTGAATTTCGTATTTTCAGTGTTGTAACTGAAAGAATCTCTAACTTTTTTTTAGACAAGTTGACAAATGGAGTTGAAGTCGGTTATGTTTCAACTAATTTTAAAATAACTTTATTGTATGATATAATAAATAGAAATAAAAAAAATTAAACGAAATAACACTTTTTTTTAAATTAAAACTAACTAATTTTCTAAGATAAAGCAATTTTTAATGAGTCTTTAAATTGTAAAACAAATAACAAACACACATCTCGTATTTTTAGCGTGAGTCTAGTGAAGCATTGTTTTTCGTTTTAATCAAACGTTGCAATAAAAAACGAATAAAAGACATTAGTGTGCGATGTTTTATAACGAAAAAAATCTTTGAATCTTAACAGTCATTCAATTCAAATTTCAGATTTAGTAGAAGGTGCTAATGACATTCAGAAATGCCATCTGTGCAACCGTTCTTGCAATTAATAAAAGTTTACTAGAGAAAGAATGAAAAGCAATTATTAATTTTAGTATAGATATGTATTCATAATTGGTTTTATTATTTCAACAAGCTTTCTTTACTTAATAACTTAGCTACTTGCATTTTGAGCATAAATTTTAATAGTTTGTTGATAACTTTAATTAAATTCTACATAGTGGAGGATAATGAATGTTGAACAGACATTTTTATTATCTGCTGCTGAAATTGATTAAACGAATGAACCTTTCGACGCATTTATATGCTTTTTAATATGGTGATTAGAAAATCATTCATTGTGGCTTTTCGCTGGGAGCGCATAAATTTTGCTGTTAGGAAAATGCATTGGCGTATACCTATGTGTATGTACTCCGAACACACGAGTAAAACATACCTTATTTATGCACCTGCCATGTGTGTATCGGGAGGGATGTTTTAACGCGCGCCAGAAGGGCAAGGTCGCCACCATGAATAATCAAAGCGACGCATCATCAACACTAAAAACTCGAACGATATGAAATTTCAGCTGTGTCATGATATTGTTTTATTATAATATTTAATTCTATCATCATCGTAAAAGTTTACGTGCTGCTTCCTTTTTTTACGTTGCGAAGCAGTCGACGAAAAAAAAAAACAACAGTTTCGAAAATTTATTTAGCGTTGCGTGCGTGAATTTTATTCCAAGTGAATTTGTTTTTGTTTAAATGATTTGTTAAAAACTTTTAAGTAGACTATAAATTCGTCTTAAAATAGATTATTTTTATGGCTTGTTTTTGTTAAATTAGATGAATAGTGTATGGTCAATTTTCTCGCCGTTTTTTTTTTAATATTTTGCATGACGCGGTTTAAACGTCCTCACTTCCCTAATGCATCAACATCAATCACAAAAGTGCATGATTGTCGTAATTCATGTTAAAAAAAGAGGCGTTCTCGCCTGTAATATATTTTAGTAAATAAAAGGTCAATGTGATTGTTTAGAAAACAAAAGAGAAGCGCATTTTACTTCGTTATTTATTGTTAAAATGTTGTGACGCAATTCAGTAATTAGTATTTATCGTATATGTTTCATTTCAATTTTTTTTTCGAAAAAAAAAAGTAAATAACAGTTCAAATAAACATGGTATGAAAAATTAATCATTCATTGAAATCTCGTTGGCGAGGTTAGTTTCGTTCATATTCGTCCGATTTGAGGTTGAATTCACGAAAAAAATAATAATAAATAGTGATTGTGTTTGTGATTCTAGAAAACGCGATGGCTAAGCATAAAAATTTCGACAACAATAATCACCAACGCGTACGTTTGTAGTTATTACAATCTACATTACTGATATTTTATAAATAGAATAGAATTCATTTAAACTAACGCTCATTAATTTATTGTTTTATTTGAACCAAAAATTAATGTGGAAACTAACAATCTTTTATACGAAATTCGTTAATTAACAAGTCACACACTTTGCATGAAGATATTTTCATTTAAAACTGATATAACTTTGATAATTTCTTGTGCTATTAATTACTGAATATTTATTGTAATTTATATTACATATAGATACCTGCGAGAATGGTGCAGAATTTAAAGCCACTTTTATTCAAGTTTTAACGTTATTTTAATCACCTTGGTGGAATTTGTATTTCAATTAAATAAGTTAATGTCATTGCATGCATAATATTGGAAAAATAAATGCACATAGAGAATCGATTGATGATGCTTTTTTAACGTCACGCAAATTATGATTTTTGTTAAATATTGCGGCAGATCGATCCTCAAATAAAAGGTATAAAAAGAAACGTGACGTAAGCGTTAAAATCACTCCACCACAACACACAGAGAACCAAGAATAACACTATCTCTTAAATGTGCGTCGGCGATTAATGGAAAAATGAATATCGCAAGAGTGTCAGCAAGAGCAAGAGCACTTACCGGAAGCTGGAGCAAGGATGTATGACCCAGTGTCCGGCGGCCTTCTGTCGGATGCGTTCTTTCATTAGCGCCTTTTTAGATCCGAATAGCTTCATCGCGAGTTTGTTGTCGGTGGGTTGGAACAGGGCCTGCAGTTGGTTCTTGAGAAAACTCTGCTTGCCAGCCTCCACGGAGCCCAACGGCGTGGGACCGGGCTCTTCCTTCGGGGTGCCATAAAGTGATACATCGTCGACACCAAAGTGCACCTTTCCGCTGCCCTTGTAGTTCATATCGTTTGATAGAAAGTCTGCGATGAGTAGAGTCTCGTCATCGAGTGCGGTCACTAGAGAGTCAGTGCACGTGTTGGTGTTCTCGATGCTGATCTTGATGGAATCATCCTTGGCTAAGCGGCGCGGCGGCGGCGAGCGGATCTCCTCTTCGGACTGAGCTGCGGCCACCCGCCCGTTCGCTAGCCGCAGACTGGGCACGCGCCGGGCTCCTCCACGTCTCTCGCCTTCCCCTCCGTCCCTGAAATTAAACCAACAATTTTGTACCACTACCAAAAAACTTTTCATACACGTGCCACTCCAACCAATAATCAACTTATTATGATTTTTTAATTATTCAAACACAACAACATTATTAGATCTAATTAATATTCAAATTATCCCAAATGTTACCATTTTTCATCATACACATTTATAACATAATATTTAGGTAATATTTTCATCAAACTTTATTATTTATCATGCGCCTACATACAATTATAAAATATTTATTTAAACATATCGCAGTAAGGCACGACGATGATGTTTGTTAATTTGAAAATGTTAATATTTATTTTTCGCAAAAATTCTACTTGATTCATATTTTTTGTGTTAGAAATTTCTGGAGCGAAAACGCGTAACTGAATGAAAATGAGCATTTTATTCATTTCGCATTTAATTTGTATAAACAAACACCTACATATGAATATTTCTGTGCCGATTTACACAAACTATTTCCGGATTTGAAATGCAAAACTTATTAAAAATTTCCGCAGCATAAAGGAAACCGTTGTTTAGATTAAAAGATGTCTTTAATAGTATTAAATAGAAGTATATAATTTAATAAAATTGTACACGTCGCAATTCGCACAAACTATTTCCATATTTTAATTTTAAATTTAAAACACACTTTCTTTCCTAACATTTAAGAGATAAAACTTTAATTATAAACACGTCAACGCAAATACAGTTTTATAAACATGGACGCGCAAAGAAAAATAATATAATTTATGCATACAATATTTCTTTCTCTCGGATGGAGCAATGAATTTTTCGGATTTATTAAGTTGTTATTTGCGAAATTAAAATCTTCACAACATTTTAACAGATTTATTTAAAGATATGACAACATATTTATTATTATTATTATTATTGTTATGATAAACAAGATCACACTTACATCGTGTTGCTAGATGACATTCAATTCGAGTATTGAAAATATTTTCGCACTCAAGTTTAACACCATAATAAAAGCTTTCCTTTGCGCAACAGCCAATGAAGCAATGCATAAAATTCATACCTCATATTTATATTAAACTCTAAATTGTAATTAAATAATATTGTTTGAATTTAAACAATACACTTTAACTAATTTTGTTAACACACGAAGCGATCATAATTTTCACGCACACAATGCATTTTATTGCATAATAATCAAAACGAAACAAAAATTGGCAATAAAGTTTACATTTTATTAATTGTGATGTTTTATTTATATTCATGCTTAATTAAACTTAATTGCTTATATTTTAAACTTGGAAATAAAAAAAGTCTTACTCATTTTTTCAATACATTCACGTGGAAAATAAATAGAACGCCTCTTTTAAACCTTTTAAATTAGTATTTTAACACTTTTGTAGGTACTATACAATTTTTTTTTATTTAAGTATTGGCATAAAAATATATAGAAATTTTATAAAAAAACACGAGTAAAAAACTTCAAAATAAAAAGGTTTTATTAATTTTTAAACCACACACTTAAATATTAATATTGAAACGCCTTTTTCTTCATTGATACAAATGAAATTTTTGAATTTAAATCAACTTTTACCAATCAAATATTGTATTAGTCATTATTATTTGATTTTAGGTGTTATTTAATCATTGGAATAATAATTACAGAATTTTTTATAAAAACATCAATAGAAAACTTCAAAATAAAAAGGTTTTATTCATTTTTAGACCACATACTTAAATATTAATGCTGAAACGCCTTTTTCTTCATTGATACAAATGAAATCTTTTAATTTAAATCAACCTTTACCAATCAAATATTATATTATTCATCATTATTTGATTTTAATTGTTGTTTAATCATTGGGATACTAATTATAGATTTTATGTATAAATACAAGAGCAGAAAACTTAAAAATAAATAAGTTTTATTTGTTTTTCGAATATTATTAAACGTTAAAGGTAAATTACCTTTTTGCTTGATTGATTTATTTGCATTACATATTATATGTTATTGTCCATTTATCCAGGATACAAAACTATGGAACTTTATATATAAACAACAGCAAAAAACTTTAACACAAACAAGATTTATATATTTCTTTCAAACATATTTAACAAAGATAGAAAATATTAAAAGTAAATCGCTTTTTTTAATTGATTATAATCAAGTTATTTCATTTATGTAATTAGTACCATTATCACTTACGTAGGTATTGTCCGTTTGTAGTTTACTTATAGTAAGTTAGTAACTTATAGAACTTTTTTACAAATACAAGAGCAAAAATATTCAAAGTTTTATTAATATTTACTTAAATATTAAGGTAGAATACACCTATTTAATTAATACAAATCAAGTCTTTTCGTATATAATAGGTAAATATTAGTATAAGATTGTTGTCGTTTTTAGTCATTTAATCATTGGTATAAAAAATTATCGAACTTTTTATAAAAACAAGAGCGAGACATGTCTTTGATTGCTAGACAGAACTAATCTATCATATTTTTTATTTTAAGTATACAATTTAAATGTATCTAATAAGCGTTTATTGTTATGTATTCTATATGATAATAGACAATATTGTCTGTGGTAATGACGTGTCCTTATTATTATTCTTGACAACATTTTTATCATAACACTGCTAAACAATTAACATTATCTACACTTTACTAAATTCTTTAAATGAACGCAAATAAACAGCGCTATAAGTTATAGCGATAGCTGGCAAGCCAATTTTGCGCTCTCCGTGCTACTGGTCAATTTTCACGTCTCGTCTGGAGTAATAAATTTCGAGTTTTGTCCATCTTGTGTTATGTGATGCTTAGCTTTAAACTTGATTAAACATAAGACGTACAAATAGCATTCTCTAATTTTAAAACTAATTAGAAAATGTGATTTTATTATAAATGATGAATTCGAACAATTTTACTATTCATAGATATTCTATGTACGTACTATGCAATAATATTGTTTAATTCAAACGCAAACAATTTTTCATGTGTAAAATTCATTAATACACATCTTCCTTTCAAGCAAACATAATTAATTATAATAACATCGAGAAGAATAATCACCTGCAGCTATTTTCTCGCTTATTTTTTATTTGCGTGAATTATATTTTACTTCACTTGCAGGAAATTTTGTGCGGAAAGGGCCTAATAATAAGGTGCGCGTTTTATTCTTATTTATGATTACGAATATTTCATATTTCATTCGCGAATTTAATCAGTATCGATTGGAATGGTGAGAAAGTGAGCGAGGGATAGGGGTGCAATGCAAAAACGGACCGTTTTAAGGAACTCTATATATTTGTGTGAATGATTGTTATTTTTTCGCAGCGAGCGCTTTAAGAAAACTTTTACTAAAAGCACTGTTATCTCGACATTAGTGACAATGTGCGAATTTTTGAAAGATAAACGATTTTGCCGGCGCTGAGGAGCGCGTGTGTCGTCGAGCCTTTTTTATGTTTAGTGAAATGTGATCGATTGATCGTAGATAAGGCCATTTACCACTCGGCGGAGAGAAATGACTTCTCCACTTATCAGCATGCACAATACGCAACGACCGGCGGCCTCGCCGTCTTATTAAAGAAAATATTAAAACTTGATCAATTTATTTAAATTAGCCACCTGTTAGGTTTTATAAAATTTCCCCCATTTGCGTTAATCGCTTTATTAGGAAATTCAGCGAAAATGATTGATTAGCGCGCTAGTTTAGTTAATTAAATCACAGCCTACACGTTCTTGGTACGCTTTTTTTTCGCCAACGAATTTTCGGAAGTTTATATGTATCGCCGTTGCTGCGTGGGTGGATGGAAATGATAAATTCCGGGAGAGAATTGTTCGTGGAAGCCGTGCGCCGACAAGTGCAAGGCATGAAAAGTCTTTAATTTGATGATGGAGAGCGAAGAAAGAAAAATATTTTTTGGTGCTCGTTTCGTTCTATTTTTTTTGCTGTTGTGAGGATGAACATATGTATCCTACAGAAACAATTTTAACTAACAAAGCGAAATAAAGAATTTCAGTGCGCACAAAGACGGTGTTCTTTTAGAGAGGAAAAAAATACATATATTGTGCGCGAATTGTTGTTTTTTTTTTGTCTTTCATTTCGCGTTTTACGTGGTGGTACCAAAAAGCATTTCTAATGAGCTGAATTCGAAATTTTTCAACTTCCACCTTTATAAATGAGCATTTTATTAAAATATCTTAAAGCTCCATTAAAGCGCAATTCTATGTACAATTGCAGAACGTATTCTCAAACCATTTATAAACGTTGCAATGCACAACGAACAGCTAAACATTTTAATTTAACACTGATATATTTGAGTCTAAAATGGAATTGATTAAGTTTCATAAAAAAATAATAGTAGGTATAGGTATTAATAATAATTCTATGAAAAATGACTTATAATTCAATAAATTGATTAGTTCGCAAAAATTTAAGATTGTTTTTTGTATTTATTTAGTGTAATATTTATTGAATTATTATTCTATAATGGTTCAGCACGTGAGTGCAACAAACATTACAAAATTTAATTAAAAATAGTTTAATTAAGTTAAGTATTATACTAGTATATTATAAACTAGTTCGTTCAGTTATTAGAAAGACATTATTTTTACTACATTAAAATTTTACATTCGATTTCGATGAAAACTTCCTGATTACAATAAAATTAAATTATAGGTTAAGTCGCATGTTCGTGGCGCAACGGTCCGAAATATAAAAAATCTGGTTTCATAGTTTCGTAAAATACAATAAGCACTCGATGGGCCCAAAACGCAAACAACTAATAATCAAACTTTATTTTGTTTTCAATTCAAACATTAAACTTTAACTTCCATTATTTGAGTTTTAAATTTATATTAACGAAATTATAATCTAAAAACTTTATTGAAAACACAAACATCACAATATTTATTAGTTTTGAGTTAAAAAGTGCAAAACTTAATTAAACCGTTCAATAACAATCGTAAAAATTGCACACACACACGAATAGGATGCGGCAAATGAGGTAATTGGAGGCATTTAAGAACCGATTTTCCATTGGAATGCAAATGTTGTTACACTACATATGGAACATGGAAATTATCAACAATACAAATAGTAACAAGTTGTAATTTTGATACTTTTCGCAAATAAATAATTTATATGAATGTAATATCTGTATGTGTGTGTGTGTGTGTATTCATATAAATGGTAACCGGATGTTAACGTATTTGTATAATATACTTCCTATTCATAAAGTGCACTATGTGATAAAGACAATAGGATATACGTCAATACGTACGTATTTTCAGTTATACATTATTATTCCTACTGGGATAATATACTAATAATAATAAATATTTTTGTTGTATTATCGTATTCAATATATATAATTTATCATAAACATTAACTGAAATATTGTAATGAATAAATATTTCTAGAATATAAAATAACAATAATCTTTTGAAATAAAAAAAATCACGTGGTTGTATGTTTAAGTTAACAAGCAACATAAGGGTTGATAAAAAATAGAGTACCTATGATCGGATGAGTGACTCTTTAAGCTAGCCTGTGCCAAATTTGAAAAGATTGCAACTTTTATTCTGTTTCCAGAAACTACGAAAGGGTCTTTTTCTAGTATGTGCTTTGTCATAGCCTTCGTAATACCGGGAATTCTACAAATTATTTATCTTTTTTTAAATTCTTTGTAATGATCATTTGGAAAATGGTAGTACCAAGAAACAAATTTCATTCGACTAAATAGACATTTTTATTAAAATATTAAACGAACAATTTTTAATCAAAGATTAACCAATATGATATCGTGACCTTAAAATATAAGAAAGATACAAAATATACAAAAAATAACTTTGCAATACGTAATACCGGGAATACTACAAATATTTATATTTTTTTTTAATTCTTTGTAATGATCGTTTAGAAAGTGGAAGTACTGAGAAAGAAATTTCCTGCGACTATAAATAGATACTTTTATTAAAATATTAAACGAACAATTTTTGACCACAGAAAAACCAATATTGTATCGTTAAGCTTAAAAAATAACAAGAAAGCTGCAACATATACAAAGAGTAACTTTGAAACAGAAAAATCGCTAACGAACAACAAAAAGGCATACTTTATAAGTATGAAAACAACTTGAAAGACACAAAATATTGTATAGGTAATACAGAGAAAACATAATAAACAAAACTTTAGAATAGTTAATAAAATTATAATGATGTAGGTATAGCTAACAACAAGAGTAATATTTTATTGCTTGCAAAACTAGTCTGTGATAAGTAAAAAAATAAACAGTTACGTAAAAAGAGTATCATTATAGTACCAATATATTGAGGTAATGATTGGCAAAGGGTGTCAACATTACAATAGGCAATATAGGTAAAACATAATACAAAACTTTACAATAGTTGTTAAAATTATAATGATATGTCTAACAAGAGTAATATTTTGTTGCTTGCGAAAGTAGTCTGTGATAAGTAAAAATAAATAAACAATAAAGTGAAAAGAGCATCATTAGAGTACCAATGCAAACTAGTGTAGTTATCAAAGAGGTATTGAGGTAATGATTGGCAAAGCTCTGTCAACATTCCATAATTAGCGACAAATTTTTAAAAGGAAAATATGACGCTTTTGATTATGTATTCAAAATTTAATAAAACACTTAATAAAGAAATTTATTAAGCGATTATTAACGATTCGTTGACGATTTAATCGGCTTTATATAGAAATTAATTATAAAATTGCAAATGATTGATTTAATTAAACATAAATTTAGATTGAAAATCACCATTCATTTCGCTCCGAGTGTTTTATTTAAAACAAGATTGAACCCTTACAGATTGGTCGTCTCGTCAAATTCACACTTATATGGCTTAATTTGTTGTACAAAATAATTGAAATTTTACGCATACCATTATAACAAGTTTTTAACTTTAAAACGTGATTAAATAACTAAATGAATAAAAATTAGATATAGAATGCATGTAATGCCCAAGAGAGGCATTTTAATTTAAACGATAAAAAGTGTATTACTTTATAATAAGTGCACAGTTTAAACTTGAGTTTTGCTAATAAATAGAAAATGTAAGTGTATCCGATTTTCAATAAATAATTTAATTAATTCCACGATCATTTTTTTTAATATCTATGTCCAAAGTAAGTACCATTACGTTTTGTTTCATGCCTCTATGATTCAAATCATGTTTGCAATTCACTTATATACAGATCAATAAATAGTGACATTGCAAATTAGACTGATGAACGGTAATAGTAGAACTTAAAGGAATTAAACGTCATTAAATGATAGCTAGTAAGCATAAAGCCATCAACATGCAAATATGGAACATATTGCAAAATTTTTTTTTTAATTAAGCAGATGCGAATGTTTGAAAAATTGAAAATTGAGACAAATGTCAGCGATTTTTTTCCATAAAATACGAATGACCCTTAAGACAATGGATTCTTAAAACGAAGAATGTTTTCTTGTACTTTTATATTATTTTTTAGTCAATATTAATTTTATTAGCTATAGTTGTAGGAATATTGTTTTCGGGGCAAATTATTCTATATATTATTTCAAATATTAATTTATTAGTATTAATATTAGATATAATCAGCTTCGTTTAATCTGAAGGTATAATTCATAATTCTATATCTTTGCTTTTTCGACAATTCTCGTTTCTTTTTGTAACAATTAGCCTTTAAGTAGTATTTAGAATAGTGCTCCAACAATGTGCATTATTGGGTTAACTTTTGGTGCATACAAGCTTTTCGTAGGTAGTGGAACGGATCATTTACATTAATTCTAATGGAAAAAGGTGCTTTGTAAGACAGACACTCTATACTACGAATGAATTAACTTAGTATTTAAATCTTCAAAATATGAGTTTTCGTTAATTGTTCACGATTATATCTACTAAATAGGTCATTAATAACCTACGCAGTTATGAACCAATTTTGAATGGTGTGAAAATTACCAGCAACTAATAATACTTTTATTATACCATTGACGTTTCAATAAAAACTATTTTTATTAAAACATATTTTATTATAAAAACCTATAAAAACTTGTTTATTTGTCATTTATATATCTATACCAGTAGTTATTATAAAATCATTTCAAAACACAATTTATTTCCCTGCTTACATTGATGTTTTATTAAGTAAAAAAAATTAATTGCTTTATTTTGTTAGTGAAATTTTAGGTTTTAGAAATTCAAATGAATGCAAGCAAGCGAATAAAAAATAATCTCTTGAGAATTTCCTTGAAACGATATCATCAACATTTGATTTACAAAATATATAAAAAGCGTAAAAAAGTTCAATGTTTAATCATTTAGATTTGATACAGGCAGGAATCAAATTAAACAATTTGTACATAGAAGATGTGATAAAAGGTGGAAGGTAAAATATTTAATCTATTTTCTTGTAAATTATGCTCGTTTTAGCAATAAAACTTTTGTAGTGGTATTGAAGTGAGTCCATTAAGCTAATTACTAATATGTTTACTTCTCAAAACCAAATAAATGCGCAATGCAATTTAGAAACCTTTGAATTTCACTTTCTTTTATCTATTTACGCTTGTGCGAATATGCGCACGCGTAAATTCCATGGAAATAGTTTTTTTGCATAAATTTTCATAAATAATAGAATGCATCATTAATTTAAAAGCGCTAACTTTTGCTAATTACATTTTGGAATAACGCGCTTTTTGCCATGTATTGTACATGTAATACCAAAAGTTTAAAAGTAGGTCAATATTAAAATTAAAAATGAAAGTTGATGAAAACGAAATTGACAAAAATGTGCGCTTATACTTCAATAAGTCGATAATCAAAATTTAATCATTTACACGAGACGGAGCGAAAAAAAATCGTACAATTTTTAATAATAAAACAATTAATCACTAAGTGAGAGAATCATTTGTTAGAGAATTTATTTCGCTAAATATGCAAGATGTAATATAATATAAAAGCGTTTAAATGTTTATTAAACTCAAAAAAATTCATAATAAAACTGAAAACATTATGAAAAGTGGAAAAATGGGTATCATTAAGCTTATTGCATGGATTATTGTGAAATGTTATGATTCATTTCCATTATTTAATGTAGAAAAGTGAAAATTGCGTTGTTTCGTTTCGAAAATTTTCGTTGCGGTCATGTTTTATTCAAGGATGCATATATCGATTCTGCATTATGCATTTTTTTCCAGAAAACATCAATTTACAATTTCAACGAATTTATACGTTAATTTAATTGCAAATTAATATCAATCGATCGCTTGATTTCAAAAACATAAATTTTCCCCACTAATTTGGGCAAATAATTCACGATGTGCAATACTGCAAATTTACTGCACTTTGTAATCACTTAACATAAGTTTTCTCTAATGTTCTATCACACAACTTCGCGTATTTATGTATTATTTACAACACCAGCTACCTACAAATATAAATCATTTTTCCAACTTTTCGAACGATACTAAAAACTTTAAATAAAATTTATGACAAAATCAATGACCGAAACTTGCGATTGTTAGAAAATATTTAAATAAACAAAATAAAATAATTAGTTTTTAATAATATACATAAACGTTAGTAGAAAGAATAATTGAATATTGTTCTTAAATAACAAATAACGAATAAATTGCAACTAATCTACATGAAAGAGCATATATATTATCTAAATTAATCTAAAAAAATTCCGACTTAATGTTATTTAGTATTAAAAAATCAAAAAAATCGCATAAATCATAAAGGGGTAATAGTAAAAGTGGTAGAGTAATTGTGCTCTACCAAATAAAATAGGTTAAAATGCTACATATTGTAAATTTGTCGTGAAATATAAAAAAAACACATTTGTAATTATCAAGGATGTCCTATAAACTGCATTCCGTATGGACAAATTCAAAAATAATTCTCATCTAAACCATCATTGCCTTTTACAAATTCATAACAAATTAAGCTAGGAACATTATTACCTCAGTAGAATTTTATTTAAAGAAGATGTAACGGGAAATCTAATGCAAATTATTATATATCTCATAATATTCAACAATGCACAGCAGAATGCCTTTTTACCAATTTTGTCAGATCCAATAATAATTATTATATACAGAAATAATTTGGCTTCATTTTTTTGCGCATTTAATTTATTTGTTGAGAAAATGTAGTCATTTTGCAGTATGTTAGCCTACACAATGTTTGTAAAGTGGCGTTTTTCTGATCTCTACACTTAATAGTTTTTAAGATAGACCAGGCCGCGACATTACCCAACTTAGCACTAATATAATAATATAGTTAATTTAAAAACGCTGCCATTAAGAGTCTATTTCGTATCGTATATTTTACTTGTAGGTATAATGATTATTGATTTTTTGGGTAGGTACAGATCATAAAAAATAAATGCATTTCCTGTAATATCCGCACATTGAATCATTTTTCAACAAATTAAGTTAACTATTAATATTCATAACCAAATAATAGTAGGTGTATATAGAAAACGTGCAACAATTCAATGTCTAAAAATTAAAAATGCCTCTCCATTGTCTAACGCGAGTTAAACAAAAGCATCACGCCACACAAAAAGCAAACAAATAGAAAAAAATCATCTCGCTGATTATTTGCATTTATATAATAATGAAAAAACAAGCAGTATTTCGTTTCTCTTCTCGTGCGATGATAAATTTCACTAAATGCTAATAATATTCTTTTGTATTGTTTTTTTTCTGCGCGCCGCCGTAATCATTATAACCAAGAAATATTAATGAAATGCAATTGAATTAATTTCAAGCCGGCCAAGAAAAAAAAAGAGAGAAGCATAGATATATTATTTACATTTTTTTCGTATTTGGCATGATTAATCGGTTTTTGGGCGGCTGGAGAATTTACATATTGCGATTTGTGCTATGTTAAGGATCATTCCAAAATTGTATTAATTGATATGTGTATTCAATAAATGTTAATTTGAATGGGTAATTGAACGTTATTTTAGCGTTCTCGTTAGTGTCCCATTAATAATAATAAGTCCAGTGAACCTTTTATGCATGTTACAATCGATTTTCACTTTTAAATTATAAACAATCTCTATGCATTTTTAAAAGCATTTAACTAATTGCATTCGAATGCGATTATACAATTAATATCTATTTAATGTAATTATTCCATTCTGCTACTAATCACGTTGATTTATTTAATTAACATACAACCATATTTATTTCAAACGAATGTTATAAAAACGACGCTGCATTGTTAGCTTCACAATAATAGAAACTTTAAATTTAAAGGACATAAAATATATATTACATAATATAAATATACTGCAACCAAACTAGAATCTAAGTTATCTCTAGTAAAATATTACAGTATACGGTCTCGTTTTAAAGTATACGACATTTTACAATACCCATCTTAAAATAAAATAGAATGTTATTAAAATAATAAAGTAAAAGTTGTAGTAATTATGGTATATATGTGACGTAAATATGATAAACATTTATTATAATATAAATATTTTTAAAACTTAGTTGTAAGTTTCATACTAGAGAATTTTGTTAGGAATAAAAAATTACAGAATTGTAATTAATGGATGTGATCTCAGAATTGATTTTTTAACACATTTCTATTATTATAATTATAGCAATGTTTAATTTCATTTAAATCAAATGAAACTCGGTCACAAATGTTGTAAATGCTGCGATTAAATTATCAAATTAACAGCCATGTATAATATTTATGAAAGCGTCATAAACATTTATATAATTTATACTCATTAAGACTTTTGATCTTTATTAATTTGTCGATATTTAATTAAAATTTCATTTTCTTATTGAGAGAAAGAAATTCATGTTTTTTATAAAAGAAAGATTTTGTCATCGTCAACATGTTCGTGTTTTCCACTCATAACTTATATTCTCCAATTTAAAGTGCTAAAAATATGCTCGAAATTATCGCTAATTATATTTTAAGACCAAAAAACTAATTAAGTTAACAAAATTCCAAATCAACATCGAATAATCATGCATCAACCAAGATAATATAAAGATTACGAGCGTAAAAATAATATTAAAATATGAAATTTGTAAGAATTATCTCAATTGCATTGACTCTCCATTGAAAATGTAATAAAAGAAGTAGTATTTTATTAAATAAATTGATTTAAATATTATATAGGTACTTGATATAGATTGGTGGTAGATATTTTATAAAATAGTTATTAAAGATTCATAGCTGGAATTAAAGTTTTTTGATAAAATACTTTAACATAGAATCCTTGTTACAATATTTCTTACGTCAACTCTCTGAAACATCGACAGTTTGCAGCGTAGGCGTTATGGTTTATGTTCGTAGGCAACACATTTCACATCAATAATTTGTGTTCGGGAAAGTTTTTGATGTAGATTCTATTAGAATGATCAAATTAGCTGTTATAAAAGGCAGGAGAAATGACAATTTCTATAATGTTATAGAAGAACGAAATTTTATACTTGACAAACAATTATGCATCAATTATCTGTAATTTGATATTATCTTTTGTGTAGGCAACACACAATAAGTTAGCTTAGGTTTTTTTTGATGTCTTGTCATGGGTAAGATCAAATATTTACATATATGGCTTGCCTGCATGGCTTGCATATCCATAAAATGTTGTATTTTGCATTTTTGCAAAGTTTTGTTTTAGTTTGTTAATTAAATCCAATCAAATATTTATGTAGGCAACACATTTTACCTAAATCTGCATATTCAATTGTTGCTTTTGAGCGAGCTTCCAAAACAATCCAAATAGCATTCATTTGTAATTTAATACTACTTTTTCCTGTTTTTAATGCAGACAACGTTACTCTCTTTCAGCGTTATTTGATTTCCCTATTCCCTATATTTCCCTATATAAACCAAACACTTGCAATACAAGTGCTTATCGTCTCTGCGAGTAATTGCTAAATGCGCCGAATCGAAATTATTTGCGTTATATTAAAAAGTCATTCATAAAATTCTTTCGCTACGTCGCATGATTGTTAATATTTATCGGTACGGAATGAAATTGATAAACGGGCAAAATATCAAAATTTATCATTTGAAGAGTCAACAACAATGGCTTTATCAATTTCAATGCCTTACACTAAGCATAAGTACGTCGTTCGAGGAATCTATTTGCATTGGTACAGTTTAATCTTGTCTAGGTCGGATGTGCACAGGTGTGTGGTTCTATCTATCATTCAGATGGGACCTCAAACCACATGAAAACATGTTTCAGCAAACCCTACGTCATAAGATTCGATCAATTCCCAAATAAAATTTATACAATGCAAACAATCTAAGAGTGAAGCATTGCCAACATATGTAGCGAAGAAAAAAACATACATTTATTTTAATATATTAAATATTTTTTTATTTTTTTATTTTCAAACGATATTACTAAATGTATACTAAATGTAAATGAATCAATAATATTCCCACGATATTTTTAACAACATTTTCCCATAAATAACTAACAATTTGAACATGTGTTTAAAAAGTTCACATGCTCTAAATTATTATTTTTTATATCAAACAATTTCATTTTTTACTATATGTCTGCATTAATATTTTAAGCTAACAAAATAAACTTGTTAATAAGTTTATAAACTTTCCTGTGTGAATATTAATTAAGCGAATTAAAAATGGTGTAAATCCAATTTTATCATTTATGAAGCGTTACATTTAACGAGATTTAAATAAAACGATAAATTTGGTTTAAATTTGATCATTTTTAGTATTGTTTGCAGATTTATGGTGTATACAAGGTTTCCAAGATTAACGATTACAAACTCTTAGAGAACATCATTAGAAACTATAATTGCATAGAAAGCTGTAGGCCCTAATCACTTGCTAGACACAATTCACAAAGTCTTAAGATCATTACTGTTAAATTCCATGAAACCAATGGGCAAATTTTATTTGATCATTTACATTGTATTTTTGAATAAATTCTGTTCTACAACCTGATATATTCTTAAATACTATACCGTTTACTTTACTGACTCTTCATCACTTTGTGAACTATGCCTAATGATGACGAAAACAAAAAAAAAACTCACTAAGAATTTAACGATTTTGTGCCTCCTCTTTAACGTTAGATATTTGAGTATTTTATTAAGGTTCCTAATTATGTCCTCCAACTACCATATATGTTTGTAATCGTTAACTTTAACCTCCTGTACAAATATATTGAATTTGGAAAAACAAATCTGTTCGAAAACAAAACTTTGCAACGCGCCATTGAAATTTTTATATGACTCTAATTAGTCTGAGTATAATGCACATACGTAATATCTATATATTCTCTATTCTGTGTTCATTTGATATGCAAAAAATATCTATCCAAAACTAGCCAAACTTTTTTAACTGAACCTGCTACATTCATCTATTGCTGAGTTTGCAGTTTGGCTATTGTTCATGCAGTGGAAACCCGCAGAACTAGAGTAGTTATATTATATGTTTTGGCACATTCTACTACAGGGAAGTAAATGAAAAAATATCATATTAGTGAATTCAAAAACCATGTGAAAAGGTCACAAAATAAACTGTGTAGACAGGAATGGGTTTGATGAAAACAGTTCTAACGGTATTCGCATGACCCATTGCTGACACAACTATTTTTGCGATTTTCACTGTCTAAACGTGGTTTGAAACATAATGTTTTATGTTATTTTTATCCTTTTGCAGCCTACAATTTTTCTAATACGCACTTTATCCAACAATTCTTAAGGTATGACTTAAAAAACTTAAATGGGCCATTCTTTGCTCATCGAGACGTAATTTGTCTTTAAAATAACATTGGTGTTGAAACTGATATTCATTTTTAACGAGTTACATTGTATTTGTTTACCGAAATTCATTTTTTTAATTAAAATCGATCTTTAAAGAGTTTTTTAAGTCAATTAATACACTTTTATGAACAAGTGCCTAAGCTGTACAGTTGAAATAATTGATTTTTACACCGAATTATTATTTTAAGTTAATGTAAATTTGGTACTATATCTAACAATTTATAAGATATGACTTAAAAAAATTTACTTATCGAGACCTAATTTTTCTTTAAAATAACATTAATGTCAAAACTTGCTACATTGTATTTGTTTATTGAAATTCATTTTTTCTGTTAAAATCGACCTTTAAGAAGTTTTTTAAGTTAATTAATGCAGTGTTATGAACAAATACCTAAGTTGCACAGTTGAAATAATTGATTTTCACAATGAAATATTATTTTGGGCTAATATAAATTTGGTATATCTAACAATTCATAAGGTATGACTTAAAGAAAATAAACGGGCGGTTCTTTGCTTATCGAGACCCATATTTTCTATAAAATAACATTAGTGTCGAAACTGTTATTCATTTTTAATAAGTTATATTGTATTTGTTATCGATATTCATTTTTTTATTAAAATCAAGTTTTTTAAGTCAATTAATGCACTTTTATAAACAAATACCTAAGTTGTACAGTTAAAATCATTGATTTTCACACTGAAATATTATTTTAGGTTAATGTAAATTTGGTACACTTTATCATTAATATAAATAGCACATATTTTATGTGGATGATATTAAAATGAATTAATTTTCATAATAATGCTTGATTAATACATTCGTTACGTTTTTCCTTTTCGAGTTTATTCAGGCAATGAACTTTTCATCGAAATGAAACCACAACCATTCATATTTTCACATATATTTATAAATGAACGTGACATAATCAACAAATAAATCTACATTTTTTTTGTTTAATATTTATATGTACATACATATATTTCCATTTACATGTAACAAATTAACGTTTGCGTTTAGCAAATTATTAAAATTCGTATGATGTGGGTGTGTTACCGCCACCTTTCATGACGATAAGAAATTGTTACAACAGCAACAACTTCATGAAACAAACAGTATCGTAGCATTAATGCAATAATCTTATTTTTACGATGCGATTGTAAAGCTGGAATTTTTTCATGTACTTAACTTTTTAAAACAATGCAAGAAATCTGCGCCATTAAACCTTTAAAGCGTATTTTTGTGTTGTTTTTTAACGTCTGCTTCAATTATGAAATTTTCTTAAACTGCTACAATTATTAAATCGCTTTTAAAAGCCCAATTTCCGTTTCAGTTCGAATTACTCATCCTTCTCAATTACGCTCGTTATTATATTTTGATTACTGCACAATTTGGCTTATTTCAAATATGATTTTAGTGGCTTGTTTCGTTTTTATGGTAGGTATATGCGATTATTTCAAGAATGTAAGTAAATATAAGTGCGCTTTTATTGCGCGTAAATTTAAAATTCAACATAAACGTCTATAAAAAAGTTGGTATTATTAAATGAAAGTATAGATTGTAATCGCAATGAATGTTAAACCATGCGCAGGATCGATTTTATTATTTTAATTTATTAAAAGTGATAAGTTTAATAAAGCAAGCAAAAATTTTAAACACTTTCAATGCAACATTCACAAATTGCGAACAATAAAACACTAATAAGCTTAAAAGTTCTAAACTGTGTTAATTTCAACACTTACTTAATCGAATTATACGGAAACTTGTAGAACATCAACAATAGCATTTATACAAGAAAATACAATTTTCAGTTGCAAAAATAATTAAATTACTTATAAACTAACGCTCTGTGCTTTATCGTAAATCACAATCTTGTATAATTGAAAGCGCCAGATTGTTGTTAAGAAAATCTACACTATATTACATATATAGATGTATAAGTAGTATCATTTTCATCAAATAGATATTAAAAATGAATCTGTGTAAGATCAAAAAGTTTAACAAAAAGTAAAGATGCGTTCGTTTCGCCTTGCGTGGCCCATCAAAGCGCATTACATTTATGAAATTACAACAAAAAAGCTTTTACTTGCAGGCCCACACATGAATAAAGCATTTTCAAAACAAGCAAAACATTTTTTTCCCGTACTTGTTCGCAGCCGTACGATGTATGTTGATGTATTAGAGCAATTTAGATTTGCAAAAATGAAAAGAAAAACTTAACAATGACCCAAATACGAAGCTACAATTTATAATTCAGACAAGAATGCATTTGACTTAAAGAATATGTGGTCGGGTGTAAAAAATGCGCCACCACCACCATCGCCGCCGACGTCTTTTTGTGCGTGTGCGGATAAAAATTCGTTTCTCGTTCTTTTTTTTCGCGGCGCGCAATCAATATGAGATAGATTTTAATGTTTTTGTTTATCATAATTCAACGATTTTATGTGTTTTTCATGCCGTAAATACACTTGCCGAATTTCGGTCAGGGACGCCACTTTTGAACGAAATAGCATCAGATTAATTGGTTTCACTCTATTGGTGTGCTACACTAAAAAATATTTTCATTACAGATAAAGTGTCTATGTGTGTGTGTGTGTGTGGATTTTAACCGTAAATCAAAGCAATAAACAAATTAATTTCTGGTTGAATTTTTAAATTAAAACCAAACTTTATTTTCTTGAACAATATTAGGTTTGTTTTTTATTCCAAAATGTTCATGAACATGCACAATTTGTGCAGTTTATTTGTTCTTTATTCCCCATGCACACAAATTTGACAGCTTTGACAGTTTGCACCGTGTTCTTTATTCCCCTCATTTTTGCAAAGTTCAGCTATGTTCATGAACATTGT
>JARJDW010002530.1:0-16563 GCA_030264715.1 Adinopsis sp. GC000173
TGAACTATAATAACCTTTCATGCTCTATAAAAACAATAAATGAATTTTTCTTTAAAATCGATTGAGGACTGAATAGTTTGTATAGTATCACGTTTCTTTGTTATCATGTATCATTCTATTTAATAAGTATGTATTTACTTGCGGTTCTCGAATAATTTTAAAAATTCAATAGTGATTTGTAATATAACTTAGCTATATCTGGTGCAGGCATATCTCATTTTATGACCATTCGCTTAATGACCGCATTAACTTACAATTAATTAAATTTTTGGGATTTGTTTAACAAACTATTTATATAATACGATCAATATATGCTATTCCAAAAAAGCATCTTTTAAACTATTTATAATATAATCATTAATTTCGCCTTCTCTTCTACTATTTGTCAAAAATATATAAAAATTTTAAAGAATTCTTAAATCACGAAAGAATATCCTACACTATAGCTCCTTTAGATCCTGCATAAATTAATTAAATTTTGCTTGAAACATTTAAATTTTGTTAGACTGATAAATTTTGCCCAAGGCCCATAAACGTCCAAATTAGGTCCTGAATATCTATATATATATTATAAAGTAATGACACAAAATATTGTAAATTTAAACATACAGTTATAGTTCATTTTGGAATTTTTCACAAGATTTTATCAATTCCCATCACAAAATTGCAATCATCGAAACGTAACTCGATCGTAAAGTAAGAAGGACTTGTGTTTACTGTAAATTAACGAGAAACGTGCAAGCTTTTTCGTTCATTACAGATACGTTGATTAATTNAGATTTTATATATTCTTATCACAAAATTGCAATCATCGAAACGTAACTCGATCGTAAAGTAAGAAGGACTTGTGTTTACTGTAAATTAACGAGAAACGTGCAAGCTTTTTCGTTCATTATAGATACGTTGATTAATTTTCAACCAAAATTTTTAATTTAATTCATGCCCAACAAACTATATAATTAAAAATAAAAATTAAATTTTGTATAACATCTAATTGTATATAAATTTCTCAAGTCCACTTTGATCTCATTAAAAAAAAAACGCGTGTCTTACAAGCGGTAAACAATTAATTACACATCAAATTCAATATCAACGTGCTTTTTTTGGATGAGTTTCACAGCGCTTTGTATTCTCCACAAATACATTAAAACAAATGCACTTTTTGTCTATTATTTTGTCTAAGCGTGATTAAAATTTAAAATTTTTCAATAACAATTCTGAACAAAAATTTTTTTTTCACAAATAATAACATGATGCTCATTAACAACAGTTTGCCGTTATGAAATTATATGAACAAATATGTTTTTTAGCAAAATTTTATTGTGTTTATTCAATTACACTCGCACAGCACCAACAAATACGAATTTATTAAATTCGCCGATGATATTGATAATATTATTTGTGCATTTGTTCGATATTTTGTACAACAAGGAAAAATTGTGCGTGTACATATGTATACAATTAAAGTACGCGGTGTCATTCAAAATATTTAATTTGCAACATTCTCATAATTAAAATATCGTATATAACAAACAAACCAACAATTCTTTGACGAAGATCCAGCGAGCAGATAAGCAATATAAGAAAATGTAGTTTTAATAGTTTCAAATGCTGGCATCGCTGAAAAGGAGTCACTTATCTGTAAATTAATTAAAAAATGACCTTTTAACATGGGTTTGGACTTAGACAGCTGCATAAAAGCATGGAATAGCGCTATTTTTATAGTTTTTTTAGGTGTTAATTTGATGGAATTAAACGACTGTGGGCATTATGCTTCTCACCATACATTTTTTTTTGTGAGCCGACCGTGCCCTTTTTATTACATCTCATATAATTATACGAATTAAAATAAAGTAAGTATAAAAAAAGTTTTTGGTTGTGATGAAAGTCTTTCTATGCTATTAGGTTGCGTTGTTGAGATATTTTAAAGGCTAAATCTGCGCTTAAATAAAATGAATTATTTAGTGGATTTTGTCATATCGAATGGGAAATGAGCTAATTTTTATGATAATTTTATTATGCTTTTTGGCAACCGGCAAACTTAAATAATATATACGATTGTCGTTTTATATCATATTTAATAAATTATTCATTTTTTTATATTGCACTTCTCCACATACATATTTTATACTAATGTATTTAAAATCAATTTTTATCGTCGTATAAATTTTATACAAATTATAATTAATGTCCAGCTTATTGTCTTATTGGCAATTTCGATTAAATTTATTGAAAACAATTAACAATGGGCGATTTTATGACGCCGTTTTCTGCAGTAATTATATTAAAATAGGAATTAAATTTTTTTATTGTGTTCCCTCTAATGATTCTGCACGCCGTGGCATTTTGTTGCAATAAAATTTATTGCAATTTACATAGAGAGAGAGCTAAGCAAAACATAACTATTAAATTTGATACGTGCTTTAATAACAATTTATTAGCTTTTCGTATATAACTACAACCCTTATATGCGCCCATATTAAGCGAATTTACATCTCCCATAATAATACATTAAATTATACAAAATTACATAATAGTTATACTTTTTTAACAGCAACAGCGGCGGCAACATCGTCGTCGTGTAAATTATTCAAATTATTTCCTCGCTTTCATCAAAAACTTTTATCAATACACGATGATTCGTTCCTTTTTCGTTTCTCTTCTTTTTATTTTAATAAAAAAAATTATCAAGTGTCTGCGGATATTGAAAAAAGCAGCTTTCCTCGACGCGATGATGGCAAAAAGAAAACGCTGCCTTGCCGTTCCGGAGAGAATGTTCGCACAGAGTTGCATGTTTGAGGGCGTTTTTAATACTTTCAAGGGTCAAAACGCATGCGTTCTCATTCATATTATACATATATACGCGTATAAAAGGGATAAGGGGATGGAGCAAATTGGAATTTATTTGAATTACAATTTTATGAACAAATCGCATTAATTTACATTAAATTTCCAGAGCATATTTAAAACATCGCCCCCTCTTTCTTCTTAAAATCTCAAATTAATAATTGTCATCCACATTACGACTCTACTAATTAATTTAAATATCCCACGCTCGAAATTTTATTGTTACTAATTATTGCACGTAAATATTTTCATATATTATATTTTATGTATATCGTATATATATATATATTTACGGGGCGAAACGCCGCCCGCTACAATTAACACAATATTTCATTCATGCGCTGAGTGTCATTAAAAATGTGCTTCATGCACAATAAAGAACTAATTAATTGATCTCATCACACAAACAACATTTCTAGAACACACGCTTTAAAACTTTGTGTGTGATGATATTTTCCACCATTTAGTAGAATTATAAATGACAATATAATATCCGGAAAAAGTGATTAATAATGGGTTTTGAAAGAACAACAAGATGATGGTCCGATATTGTTGATTTACGTTTAAGAAGCACTATTAAGTATATTTAAAAATAACTTAATAAGCGATTCAGAAGCAATAAAATAAAGTTTTTAGAAATTCTATATTATATAATAGTTTTATGCACTTATATGCTGAAAAGCCTACGTTATACTAATAAGTTCGATGTTATAAGTAAGTTTTTACTACATGTATTTAAGTAATTTAACATTCTACGTTTTTAAACTTTAATTCATAATTTGTGCAATTGGCTACATCACTTAGCAGCAGTTTTCGTCTGATTCGTGTTGTAAACTGGCACTTTTAGCAGTCGTTGCATAAATAACTAACTATTATCATAACTAAAATCAATCAAAATTTAAATACATTTTAATTACAAATAGAACCAGCAATTCCAATTTGTTTTCTAAAATGATTTGAAAAAATAAGCGATTAGCGAAGTAATATAGCTTTTAATAATCTACAAGAGGCATAAAATTATATAGTTTCATTAAAAAATCTTAGCAAATCGATGTACTTACTACATAAAATTGTGTTTTGATAACTGCTATCGATTAATGTGGATTAAATGTGGGGTGCACTCCATTACTAATTGTACTGACGATATTCCCAATATCCTGAAAAGGTAATAAATAATGGGTTTAACAAGAACAACAAAATAATCGGACATTGCAGTTTACATTTAAAATCCATTATAAAATACATTTAAATTATATTTATTGGGCGACAATAATAATTTATTTTAGTTTTTTTTAAAATAAATTGCATCAATATGTAAATGTTTTCGCTAATTGAATAAAAATACGGGCGGTAAACGCTTTATTTGCACAAAAACAGCGAAATTTCCAGCTTGTAGTAGTCTTGAACGCTGAAATAATCGTAGTTGATTGTGATATAACGTGCAAAAAACAATAAATAATGATTTTTCCGCACCGCGAATGCGAAAGATCCCTTTAAGAAACATTATAAAATATGATTTTCAGCAATTTGCCGCGCGCGCTGCTTTATTTATCGCTTGTACTTTTTCAATAATCACCATTGAAGCTGTCACAAATTACCAGCGCATTCAGTAAATCGTCGTCAACAACCACTACATCGACGCAAATAAAAATAAATAATGTTTTTTTAATAAAATGAAAACATGCTAGTGGTGATAATTTATTCACAATACCCTATAGGATTTTCACATAGATTCCGAACGAACGAACGAACAATTTGCTGCAACATTAATAGCGCGCCGGTTTGTTTTTTTTCGGGTTGTTGTATGTGTGTGCATTGTGTGCATGGTGTGCATGGTGTGCATTCTACAATCGCACGCACCGATATCCGCAGCTATGCAAATTTGCCGGTCGCTGCAGTTTGGGCGAGCGATCGAAAGGGCGGACGCGCGCACGCCGCCTTCGCCGCAAATAAAACGCGGCGGAATGATAATAAATGTACCCCGCGAGGCTCGACAAAAAAAAAACTGTTAGAAAATGGATTTTATGTAAAATAATAGGCATTGATTTTTTTCTACTATGTGGTTGGTTGGTTGGTGCGTCGGCGAGCGTGTGCGATGCGATTCGCTTTGGAAAAGTTGAATGAACCATAATATTTTTTTATTATATGATATGAAAATTTATTCGCATTCGAAGGGTACGAATAATTTGTCATTATATTTATAATCTCAAATGTGGAAAACCGGAAGGATTTTTTTTTTATATTTTATTTTCGTTCGTTCTCGTATTATGAAACTGTTTTAATTCACCGCGAATTTATCGAAGCGCGTGATTCAATTCATATAATTTTATGGGAATATATTATTATCTTCTTTTTCGGCAGCCTTTTTTTCACTAATGCGCGAAATACATGTTTTCACTAGTGCGCAAAATATATATTTTCACTAGTGCGAGAAATACATTTTTTCATACCACCTATAATAATTTGAATGATTTTGTACTTCTCAAATAACAAAAATTTAGGTTTGCAAATATAACTTGGCCCAGGAACGCTTATTTCTATTCGAAAAGACTTAATTCATCGCGAATTTATTGAAGCGCATGATTCATTCATGTAATACTTTTTCGGCGGGGGAGGAGGGGATGATTCAAGTGCGCATATTTGTAGTCAGACAAGCGTCGTAAAAACGTGCATTCATAAATTGTGCAGATCGGCGACCATCTATAACATTTCGATTATGCGGATTTTAAATATGTTGATAGATGGGATATGTTCATAAAACAAACAAAAATATTGTAGAATTGGAATCGCATATTGATTGAGTCGAACGAATTTCTTCCATTCAATTTATGAAAATTAGAGATTTATTTTATCTCTCGTTTTTTGTGCCAAATTACCATATATTGAAATGCGTATTTATTTGACTAAAAATGCATTAGTTTTGTTTTTATCTCGTTTGGGATACGTATAATAAATGAATATTCATTTAAGCAGTAAGTTAATTAAATGAACCACATCCTTTTTATTTCTAAATTAGTTCAATGTGAGGGATGAGGGTACGACAACGACGGCGACGACGATGAGAGCGCACGCAAATTATCTTGAAACTATCGCCGCGCGCACATTACACATCCATTTGATGCTGATACATAAAGAAATTGCGCGCGAAAGAATGCTAAATGAAGCAGCCTGCAATTGTTTATGCTAATTACGCGCCATGAATAAATTAGTGTGTATGTGTGTGTGGAATGTTGGGAGCATATGTGCGTTGATATTTATACGATACGACAAAAAGGATATTTTATACCCGCAGCTATGAATAATGTCTTTTTTCCTCTGAAATTGTAATGAGAGGGAGAGACGAAAGGTTATTGTATTAATTTTTTTTTTCGGAGCGGCGAGTCCAACATTATGGGGTTGTTTGTAGCGACGAAATTAAGGTTATCTAAATTAAAAAGGAAATGTGTTGTACAAACTAGTTTTGTGATATATGGATGTAAATTTTTGGGGGTTGGTTAGTACTTTTTTTTTTCGTTGTATGTGGTGTTTATGCAAATCAGTTCTATTAAACCCTAAACTTATAATATTTATTATATTGTATGTAATTTATATATCGTATATATGTTTATAATAATAATTTATGTGGTTATAGTTGTTGGTGATTTGTGGTTGGCTCTGTTATAACATTTTCCATCTTCTAAATAAATCATTTGTATAATTTTGCTACGTTACATTTACATTAAACAATAATATTCATATAAAATATTACAACGGTCAGCAAAAAACTTTTACATTTTATTATTACATTATCTACATTTATTCATAGAGCTTTTTTTCTATTATTCGCCCAACAACACCGCCAAAACATCGGAATGAAAACAATTAGGATTTTGTTGTAGATTTAAACTAAACAATACAAACAATTGGGTACTCTTTTTTAAGCTTATGTCCATTTTCCATTTTATGGTAGTTAGTATTGAGAGATAAAACTTGCTAGAAGAATGCGAAATAAACTTGCAATTTAGTTGTAGACTAAACAGTATAAACAAATGACTCGTCTTTCTAAATTTAACTTATACTGATTTTCACAAATATAACAAGATGCAATTTGCAGGAAATTAGAAATTAAATTATACGTGGTGGCTAACAAAAATGTTTATTGATTGACAATAACAATAACTAAAGTCAAATTCATCATCCATAATTTGTGAAAAACGAAAATGGATGTTTATCTCATTTCTGTAATATGGTTCAATGGTCCAATTAATTGATTTTGAAGCTTTTGAGCTAAAAAATATTGAGATGTTTGCTTTTTATTAAAACACATCCCAACATATAATATTGAAATGGATTTTAAATAAATTCAAGTAGAAATGGACTTTTATGGTCCAATCACTTAATAAATTAATAAATGTTGCAAACCATTGCTTTTATTAAAAACCAATTCCAACAGGTAATCTTACAATGGCGTTTTTATAAAATATAGTTTCTATTCAAGCAGGAGATAATTGTACGTTAATTTTCTACATATCGAACGCTCGTAATTCATAAACAAAATCATAAATTTCGTGTTCGCATTGCATCAGTTAATAATTTCTTTATGGTTGTGATTAACATTTAATGAAATCGTATTTGTGTAGGCAGAGCCTTTGAAACACACACACAGCTCGAAACGATTTTTCCCATTAATTAATAACTGATGAAATAATAAATGTTTCGTGGACGTGTGTACGCGCGTACAGCGAGCCGCGCGATTAATTTATGAGTGCGAGCGAAAGCATTTAAAAGATATCCATCTGCTTGGATTTTTTTTTATAAATTCCAATAATTATTTGATCGTAATCTAGACGAAATGGCTCATCGTGTCATAAATAAGAGAAACAAGAAACTCATTACACACAAATAAATTCTCCGCTTTTTTTTGCTCGGTTTTCGATGAGCGGTTATAAATGCACTGGGTAAAACGGCGAGCGTTGCAAAAATTTTACACTGCACACCGACACGAAGGCAGCGATATGGTCAAATCGGGGAAATGGATGAACAGCGTATCAATTCATTGTCCTAGCGCTGTTATTTTACAAATGATGACTAAAACATTTTCGCTCCAGGCCAAATAGTTCATTTAGTATAAACAGGGTTATTTTATAATTACGTTAATTTCTAGATTTCTAAGATTCAGTACAACTCAATCAAAAAAAATGTTTTGTAATTGCCAAATATTTTGATTTTCTTAGAGATAGAATATTTTCTATCTATATTAATTTATTATAAACAGTTTTTTATGCTTTGGAATGCGATAAATTCTAATCGATAAGAAGGTATCAATTCATTGTCCTGGCGCGCTGTTATTTTACAAATGATGACTAAACCGTTTTCGCTCCAAGCCAAATGTTTTGATTTTATTATAAACAGGGTGTTTAGTGATTGAGTTAATTTGTTGACTTCTAACATTAGCCAAAGAGTTTGATTTTATTATAAACAGGGTGTTTGATAATTAGGTTAATTCGTTAACCCCAAAAACGCAAAAGTAAACAAATATCTAGTTTAAGTACGAACTATTTTACAACATTTAGTATTTTTATTAATATATTATATTCAATTTTTTTTTATATTGCGTGATAAATTCTATGAGACTAACAATGACTTGACAGATTTTTATAAAAGAAAAACAAAACGAAAACAAAAAAGTTCTTTATTTATTTCTAATTGTATCAAATTAAATTTTAATAAGATGGTTAGTTGTTGCAAAATCAACTGCCTATGTATTAATACATTGAGTTAAATTGCGTGAATTGTTAAATAATCAATCTTTTTTATTCTCATACGATGATTTGTTAATTCTCTCAGATGAAATGAATGAATTCCTTTATCGGAAAACAACGAATGAAATAAAGAACTCATTTATTGTTTCTAATTGTCGCCAATTAAATTCTGATACAATTGTTAATTGCAACAAAATATTTTATATAGATATTAATACAGGATGTTCGCTCTCACACTGTATATATATAGTAAGCACTTTGCTAAATAATTAATCTTTTTTGTATTTTTCGCACACAGTGACGATGATTTGTTAATACTCAGACGACTAAAAATGAACGAATGGCTTTATAAGAAAGATACAGAGCAGATAAAATAAAATAGCTTTTTATTTCTTTTTAATTGCTTTCAATTAAATTTTGATAAGATTGTTGAAGAGGTTTATCTTAAATAAATTGCAAATTATGCGCATTTTGAATTGATGATGGAAGAGAAAAAATTGAGTTAAGACTGTTTCACCTGACAAACATTTGCTTTGTTTGTTGTTCGTAACTATTACTGCCTTAATTTGAAAAATAGAAAGGATATAGATTACTTTAAGATTTACATTAGGAATAGCCTTAGCAATTCAATCTAACCAAGAAGATGATATCATATGTTCGTAGATAATTGAATCAAGCTATAAATTGATTAAAATAGTTTGCTTAAAACGCTTATTAATTTATTAATATCGGAGAGGAGGACATCATCAGGAAGTGGAAAAATTCCCACAAAACGCCGACTGTCATCATCATCTATAATTATTCCCACATTATGCATAATTAAAATGATTAAAACTTATCGTGACAAAAGTTTCATGTATGTGTATACGTACTGTACATGTATACATGTGGCGATGAACGCTGAACACGCTGCTGCAGCAATATCGCAGAAATTTAATAGAGACTTATTGTTTTGGCATATTGAAACTGCCAATTACCATCCATAATTGATGTATCTTCTTACACTCGCTCTTTCGCTCTGTGCTTGCTTGCTTGTATCTATACGAAACATTTATTATACATCCTTCCATCAAGTGCAACTCTTGCAAACTCGTTCGCAAACAATACGCTCCTCCGAAAAGAAATCGTTTCGTAGGAGAAGAGACGACGAGCGAAGGCAACAAGAAGAAGAAGAAGAAGAACAAAAAACGAACGAGCTCGAGAACGTGATGAAGCATCTGATGCACTTTACACGCCCATATTTAATTTACATCGTTAATTAAGCGTTTAGAGCTGCAACAAACGGCAAAATACGACGACAGAGAATATTTATTGATTTCTCTATGCTGTATTAGGTGTAAATTTAGCTTAACGCACGATTCTGATTGCCTGGAAAATATTTGCCTGTTCAATTATTGATGCCAGCCGTAATGCATTCATTCGTTGGCAGTGTATTTGCGTTTTTAATTATTAAGACAATAAAATGGCTGGCATTGTTTGATTTCATACATAATTTAAGCGTCTTATACTGATTTTTTTCTATTTCCTATTTGAAAACAGCAATTGTTTCAATGGAAGGTGAACGTGTTGCGATGAAAATTGAAAATGAAAATAGTTTCAAAACTAATAAATACCTAAATTTGTATGGCATATTAGCCAAATTGATAAAATTTTAATTATTGGAGGAATAAAATGGCAGGCAATGGTCCATTTTATGCATAATTTACGCGTTTTATAATGATTTTCTTCTTTACCTATTTGAAAACAGCAATTGTGATGAAAATAATACATTGCACATTGTGTAGTACTAAAATAGTTTCAAGAGCGCTGAAAAACTAACGAATGACAGTTAATATTTGATGTCATGCATAATTTAAACATTTTACTATTTTTTTCTCTATCTAATTGAATACAGTAATTGTTTCGATGAAAATTGTACATTGCACATTGCGAGGAGCGAAAATAGTTTCAAGAGCGCTGCAAAACTAGCGAGTATAGTAATAAATTCCTAAAATTATTTGCCAGTTTAGACAAATTAATTAAATGTATCTATAAGAATTTGTTCCATGTCGTAATATTATTTTATTACGAAATACCTTATTTATAATTATTTTTTGAGAATGGAAATTGAAGTTTATTAATTTAACTTTAAAAGTTTAATAACTTTAACATTATACTTAGTAAAAGTTATTAATGCGCACTCAGCAATATCCCTTTTAAACGAATTAAAAATTAGTTTATAAAATCTTAAAGCGCGCAGCCTTTTAATATGTTTCATTAACGCAAAATAGGTAGCTATTTTTAAGCTAAAGATTTTTTGATACGAGTAAGAGAATATAAAGTTTTATGTCGTATAAAATCGCTAAATGGGTATACCTATCTATGCTATTTCGGTTTATTAATTATTTTGCCACAAAATGTAGCGATAGCAAAATATCTCAAGTAGAATGATGTTTCTACAGGCAATTTTATTTAAACGCACGCCGTAGTCTAGTTCTAGAACATACAAATTATTAATAACTAAATTTTTCTATATTCCTAAAAAACCCATTGATAACCGTACCCTATGTTGGGAACCACTGTTCTTGAAATTCGCATCGTTTAAGATATTTGTTATTATACATAAAATTCAAATAATAAGATTTTCTTGTTACGAGTAAGACAATAAGTAGGTATAAAGTCTAGATCGTATAAAATCTCTAAGTGGTATCTATTCTATTTGAGTTTATTAATTATATTGCCACAAAATGTAGCGCTAGTAAAATAGCGCACAACTATAACAAAATATTTCAGCAAAGCAATTTTATTTAAATGCACGGCGTGTATAGTCTTTCGCTACATTCGCATTGTTGAAAATATTTGTTATTATACATCTAAATATAATAATAGAATTTACAAATCTAAATAATAATTTTCTCTCCATTGTATTGAAATTGTTAATCCATTTATGTAAAGCAACGTTATGGAACTTTGTTATAAAGTTACTGAAACTTGATTAGTGTTTGACAGCATTGTGAAGTAAGCTCCTACATTTTTTGCATATCAAATTCATACTGATGCCTTTTATCTACGCAAACGTATTTTTAATTTAACAAAATATTATATTTATATATAAGCAAATTGCTGCATGGCATCTCAAGCATGTAAATTGTTTGCCAGCTGAGTTTTATGCGCGAGTTTGCGTTAAAAAATTTACAGTTTTGCGTTTCTCGCAATGTTGCAGCAAAAGGGGGATGAATAAAATGTAGGTATATAGCGCACAAAATGTCGCAATGTTAAATATAACTTTTTAACTTTCAAAAAGATATTGCGTAGATATATCATCAATATTTCAATTTTTTAATTTAATAAAATATTATATTTATATAGGCAAAATGTTGTAAATTTTAGTTAAAAAAATAATTTTGAGTCACTTGTTTGCTATAGCATAAAATGTAGCGATGTTAAATGCAACTTTTTAACTTCCAAAAAGGTATTACGTAGATATAATAAAGGCAATTAAGTTATTTGATCAATATTTTCGCAACAGAACAAAACCAGCTTATATTATACCACTACTCGTATTATAAATTATCCAAGTTTTAATATAATAAAACAATTTATCTGTGTTATGCTTTCATTTAAATGGTTAGAAGAAGGAAAGTGTATGTAGTCAAAGCATTGAAATTTGTTATAAATCTATGTTTAAAAACTCATTAAAAACTTATTCGAATAAAGTTTGTTCCTCATTTGTATTCCAACTTTGCGAAAACTTAAAATTTAGCATATTTTACGCGCAAAAAGCTATTGATACTCTCATATAAGAATGAACGCACGCGGAGAAGAAGAAGGAAGGTGTTGGAGAAAAGATGCTAATAAAAATCTAATTACTTTTGAAAATCTCCTTATAAATGTGCAATCAAGTTTACGAATTGCAATTTAATCATGAAAACGATTTTTTCTGTTGATTCTCGTTCCAAGACAAATAATTACGATTCGTTTTCTGTCTGTAAACCTCCCTTTGGTGTTTTCTGTTCGTTTTTTGTATGGATAACATCATTCGCTTGCACTGCTAACAAAACCAACTCAATTTAATCGATAATGGGATTGGGAACGAATTTTGCGGATAAGGGTGGTAACATTTCTAATGAATTTATAACACAAATACTTTTTGCTCTTTTTTCTGCTGCTTCTTCCACTTCCTCCTCGACCTTTCTAACGATTGATGGATCATTTGCATCAGATTTCGTAGGTTTATTACACTTATAAAACGCACCTCATCCATTCGTAATGAGCAATTAAAAAATAATTTGTTGCTCGCAGAACGAGCAAGAAAGAGAGAATATTTAAATATGCAATTATTTTCGACGTTGTGTTGAATTCGATCAGCGTAGCTGGAAAGTTTATTCACCGTCTATACGTATATGTTTCCTTCCTACATCAAAGCAGCTCGCTAGCTAGCTAGCTAACTAAAACCAAAAAGGTTTGCACAGAATTATCAAAGATGAATCACGATTTCGTGTAGAATTAATTGAAACATTCTCATGCAACGTCGGTATTATACACACGGGGCTCTCTACTATATGCAACTTTCAACTTCTTTTTCATTGAACGAATGCACGAACTTGTTGTTAAAATCAACAAACCTGTAATCAATCTTAGGCGAATATGTTACTTTAAACTTGCCGGATGATTATAAATTTATTTAATTTATAACCGAACGTAAATTGTTAGATATCTCTGCCTGCGATGTATGCGATGATGCACTTTACTGCAATCAATCGAATGCCACGTTCAAATTATTTTTCAGCAATATAATAATAAGAAATTAAATAAAAAAACATGATGCACGGGGCAACTTTGAAAATTGTATTTACACAATATTACAAGTTGTGACAGCATGCAACAAAAGATGAATTACTTGATAAAAGTTGATGGCTTGCTAAGAAAACAAGTTTATTTTAAGCAAACAAAACAATTTTTCTAAAATTTTTAAATAGTAGAAGAAGTTTGTCGGTCTTCAAACTTTTTTGCAACTGACTATTATACTTAACAACAATAGATTATCTATATGATTTAATATGCTGTCTTCTCTTATCAAAAGTTATTTTCGCAATAAAAACAAATTGCAGTCTTTTTAGTAAAAAAAATTGTTACCAACGTTCATATCTATTAAAAATAATTTTCTTAAATTTTTAAATAGTAATTGGTCGGTCTTGTAACTTTTCTAGAACAAACTATTTATTTTATTATAACAATAACATGTTATTTATGATTCCAAGCTGACATTTCTTATCAAGAATTATTTTTTACCATAAAAACAAATAGGTATGCAATCTTTTTTATTTGCCATCATCATATTTCCTGCTTACGATTAGTAAAAAAAGTTTACCTACGTATCAAAATAATTTAGGCATATCTTTTTCATATCTATTACTTTAGCAAAACAAAATAATTTTTTTGAATGTTTTAAACTTCTATTTTTGTCGTTAACAATAACATTTTATTGTGTTTTGGTGTCTTATCAAGATTTTTTTCTATTTTTACTAGTAGCATAAAAACACTATTACAATCGCTATTTTAACAAAACAAAACATTTTAATCTAAACTTTTTAATTATCTATTAATTTAAAAATGTTCTTATCTAAACGATACCGTTTTGTTAATAATAATAACCATTTTTACGCTGAAGAATTTTTCTCTTCTTTTTTACTACACAATAAAAAACAAATTATTGTGATCTTCTTTGGAGTTGCCATCAGCGTTTTTTCTCATTTAATAAACATTGTTAGTTAACAATCATCTTTCATGCTTAATTTAGTTTTTTAAATGCTGCCTACGTAAATGATCATTTGGTTGTTATATTTAAAATTAGTGGAAATGAATTAAAATTTTACACATTAATGCAAAACTATTTATATAAATTTTGAATATCACTCTGTGTAGAAGAATTTTTTAACGATTTGTTCCATCCGGTATTATTAAATTAAAGTACATACAAGTTAATTTACGGCATTTCTTGCACCGTGTAATGAATTACAACCAATTTGATGTAATGAACGATTTAGTGTTAAAACTAAAACCCACTATTTAGTCGTGGAACTTTTCTACGAGAGAGTCTATCTGGCGCAATAATCTAGTTTTAATCAGTCGCATTTATCTAAACACACTTGAAGAACAATTTGAGGCGAAAAACTGCACTGGCAGTGCTGGCAGCACAGCGCACACCACGGCGTCGGGGGGGAAGGGGACAAAAGAAGCGATCTTGAAAGTTTAACTCCTACAATTTACAAATTGCAAGACGAGCGTAAGTAATTCAATATTTAAAGAATCCTTAACGATTTTCCTTCTGCACGAATTGTGCAAGAAGGAGAAGATAAGAATGAAGAAAAAATCGCAACGATAATTTGCTATTTACATTTTCCTTTCGTCTTTGAATAACACTATTTCGGCATATTTATTAAATTATCATCATCGCATCTATATGACGCGCGTCTATCAATTGAATTTTCAATTTATATGTATATTATGCGACGATGATGAGCAATACACTTAAGATTCGTGCCTATATAAAGTCATTTTCGATTGATGCAAATTGAAATGAATGTGAGCGTTGACTAAACGCGCGTGTTTATTTATTTATACATACCTTACATATACCATATAATCATTTAATGTGGAAATGATTAAATATGTTCGCATCAAATTCGGCAACGGCGGCGTGCGCGCTATTGAAATAAAATCAAATTTTAAATGATTGATAGATTTTTTATGCCGCTATACCTTCTTTTAAAACTTGTGATTGATTGTTTTAATAATTCCAACACCAGTACGAACGAACACTTCCTTTACCATTACGTAATTGTCCAAATGGATATAAAATGCACTTGCATCTATATATACAATAATAAAATTTATTTTGCTTCTTCACGTTTGTTTTTATTCGATGTGTATTTACAACCTTGCACACGAACAAGTGAATTTAGTAAATTATACGATATAGTATAGCGTAAAAAGTACATATATGTATGTGTATATATATAAACAAAAAGTTTAATTTGTTTAAAATAATAATAGTAAAAGTTTAACAACGTTTAATCAACATTTACATAAACATTTTGCGCTAGCATTTTAATGAAAATAAATATTATTACCTCCTGCTGAAAACTACATATTGTGCTTTTTATAGTGCGCAAATTTTTTTGTCTATTGTTGCTCCAAAATTTCCAAAACAATTTTAAAACTATATACCTATGTAATTCAATTTATTGATAATTAAATAAAGATTAATTGCAGGAATGGGAACAAACAACTGAAAAATGTACTTGAATTTAACAATGTTTAATTATCCTTTTTACAGTATGAAAATTCTTTGGTTTATTGTTGATTCAAAATTTCCAACACAAATTTAATTAAAACTATTTTAAAGTTTAAAGCTATAAGTATAAATAATTGCCACAACAACGTAGTTCAATATATTGATAATTTAAAAGATATTTTAACCGCATTTGTGGCCCTTATCAACATCATTCACCTAAAATACATTTTTCACACACAGAGAAAGAAAAAAACTAACTAAACAAACTTATTTTGAGTTTTAGTCTATAGATTAAGCAGTATTGAACAGATATTTACATTAATTGATACATATATCATATTTAAAAAATATTATCGCAATAATAACTAATTATACCTAAAATTTTTAATTGTTTTGCTTCCGCGTGATGCAATTAGAACGCTTTTATATAAATTATCAATAAATTCTATTTTTGTAGTTGTTTATGAAAAATTCAATTTTTTACGTAGAAGTTTTAATATAAACAGTCTGAATGTTGTTTTACTAAATTATTATCAAACATTTTTATAATAGAATTCTCAATTAACCTTTCCTATATGTAATGTGGGCCACGCCCGATTTGGCGACGCCGGTTTGGCGACGGACGGTTTGGCGACGCCGGTTTGGCGATAGCCGGTTTGGCGACGGACGGTTTGGCGACGGACGGTTTGGCGACGGGCG
>JARJDW010002531.1:0-14501 GCA_030264715.1 Adinopsis sp. GC000173
TTTTTATATAATAATAATGATTGTGAAACGCATACGCTTCATGATGACTTATTTCTATCATAGAAATATGGCTTTATCATCGGCGATAATTTATGGGTTTTCGATTAAACTAATCAACATTATAGTAGTAAATCATTCGGGCTGATTAAAGAAGCGATTTTTTCTTCCATTTGAATTTTATTTATTATATCATATCACACATTTCCAATTTGTTTTGCTCGTAATAAATTTCTTATCTAGTGTCTAATCGTTGACAAACAAAAATGTTTTTCATTAAGTTTTTTTATATATAATTTAAAAAATATTATGTTTTAATTTTTCCTATACAATAATATTATTTTGTGTCTGTCTTATTTGCAACACCCTTGTTCGAAAGCCTTTTCTGTTTGTTTTATCAAATTGTGAAGGGTTGCTTATCTATAGATTATATTTCTATTCTTTAGTAAACTGTAAATTGGAGTATGATCTTTAATCAAAGACATGAAAATTTTTATTTAAAAAAATTAGTTAGAATTTTGTCGTTGTGGAACGATAAAAAAATTGCAGTGCAGTGCAGAAAAATTGCATTTTAATGATTTTGAGGAATTTCAATCTTGGAATTTCTTATATTGACAAATTACCTACTTGCTAAATTTTAGGAGATTAATCATTATTATACCCTTTTTCCATAGCTTCTTTCTATTTGTGTTTTTCAAAACCCTAAATAATTATTTAACATTATAGCTATTTCCCTATCTTTTCCTCACTTATTCTTTAAATTGGAATGATTGTATAATCTTTGATCTAAGACATTCAAAATTTTAATAAAAAATAAATTAAGTTTCTTTTGGTAGCAGCATCGCGCAGAAAAAATGCATTTTAATGATTTTAAAGAATTTCAATCTTGGAATTTCTTATATTGATAAATTACTTGCTAAATTTTTAGAGATTAATGATCTGATAAGTTAATTACATTGTTAATGATACTTGCTACAAATTAAATCGCCAGCATTTTATTATCATCGTAAAATCCATTTAAATATTAAAAAGTTGTCGTCGTAACAAATTGATGCTGTTAGAAAATAATTAATTTGACGACACAATTAGATATTTTTATTTTGGCCATCATCAATTATTTCTAATTGTGCTTGTCGCAAAAATGATAAACAAATTATGCGACCTTGCAACTTCATCGAAAAATCCTGATTTTTACAACAACAATACTAAATTATGTATAGAATAAATAACACATTACCTTGATCGTCAAAATTGATTAGTAATCCAGTACGTATAAAAATGCACAAGTTATTATCTATTTGCCGGTGTGCCAAACAAAACAATAACGAATGTTTTTAAAAAACGCAAAACATTTGCTGCGTTCACGTAGAACTATACGGAAAACGTGACTTTATGCTACAGCAGACGAAAACAACGTGTATGTCGAACGGACGATACACGCCACACACATCACTCGCCGCTGCCGGTTCGTAAACAACTGACTGGAAATGTGTGCGCGTTGTTGAGCGATTGAATGCTTCTCGCTGCTGCATATAACAAGTCGGTCCGTGTCCCCACGACACCATCGAGGAGAAGCAGTGCGTTTCCCAGCAGCAGCAGCAGCAGCATTCGGCTGCTTGCTTGCTTGAATTTTATGCGATTATCTTGTTTTCAACAAATTTGTACGATGCGATTACACTTTATCAAGCGCTAATTTGTCTCTCTATATGGTAATCGGGAGCAAATTGTTTGTTTATACGATTGATTATTAATCGATGCACAATACAACACAAAAATGCGTTAGTAATGTTTCGTTAGATTACTACTAATAAGTTTTAGCTAATTTTTGATAATTGGCAACAATTAAAGTATTATTTAGTCGCACAAAGTTAAGAAAAAACTCTTTACTAACATTTAGTAGGTTTCTTATGATGAGTTTTAGCTAAATGTTTGATAATTGTCAACAATTAAGGTATTTTTTGATTGCATGCATTATATTTTAATACTGTTGGTTGATAAGTTATATAAGACGAAGTATTTTTTTGCCTGGAATAGTAATCGAGGACACAATATTAAGCAAAAACTATGTTTCTTGTCAATGAATTTTAGCAAAATTTTTTGATATTTGTCAACATTTAAGGTATTCTTAGTCGAATACTTAATGTTTTAGTCCTATTGTTTGGTAATTTATTTAAAAACGATGCATTTTTGTCTGTATGGTAATCAGAAGTAAATTGTTTGTTTACGATTAATTAACCGGAGCGCCATTCTAAGTAAAAAATCATTATAAATGCGTACTAATTGATTGGTAGTACAATAGTTTACTATAAATGTTTTCTGTATACATATAAGACAAATATTTAGCAAGTTTATTTATCAATGAGTTTTTATTCTTGTTTTGATAATTGTGTACAATTGAGGTGCGATATTCGGTTGAATTCTTAATTTTTAAGTGCTATTGTTTGTTAACTTATTTAAAAGCGATGCATTTTCGAAAGTGCGTTTGTAGAATAATAGTAAAATATTATCACTGTTATACAAAATGTAAAAATGCAAACAAAAAGTATAAGAAATTAAAATGATTATTAATTATTTTATACGATTTTGAGCATATTTACTCACACTCTGCAACTGCTTTTCAATTTCTCTTCTACAAACTTTAGTTTATAACAATGTGAAAACTATTGCAGTTTGTTTTTTTTCTGTCTTTGTTTTCATTTTAGAGAAAGAGAAATGTCAATAACATGTGTAAATTAAGTTGTTAAATAATATAACGATCATAGAAGTTTTTTCTGTAAATTAAAAACATAAAACTATTATTAGCATTTCTTTAAAATATTAGAAATACTATATAGATTTAATTTAAAAACTCAAACACGTTTTAGAAATCTTATATCAATTAAAATTTGTAACGCGTTTACTAATTAATCTAAAAATAAGTATTTCTATAATAATTTATTTTTACGAATTTTTACTTTGAGTTTTTTCCTTAGACAATTTTAGGCGTTAATTAATAGCATTTACTTCAATTCGTTCTAAAATAAGGTATTAAACGATATTTCTTTTCTTGTTAATTAAAAATATATAACTATTTCTTGGCTTTTTTCTAAAATAAATTTAATTTATTGCAAAAGCCCAGATATTTTATAGAAATCATTTATCGATTAAAATTTGTAGAATTTATTTAAAAATCTGATTGGTATTTTTAAGCGTTAATTAATAGAATTTACATCAATTTGTTCTAATTATTTAAACGAGTTGTTCAAGCATTTTTTTCATCTATATTCTTTTAAATACGTATAAAGTTAGATTTAATTATCATTGAATCGTTTACTGGTGTTTAATTAGGTGAAAAATGAAATGATATTGATTAATAATATTGCCTTGATATTATTGTAAATAAAGCGTTTTTTATCAACGTTTTATTACGAAATATTGACTTATACGTAGACACACAAGTACAGTTTTCGAATAAATTGTTTTTGTTATTTACTCAACGAATTTGGGATTTTTCAAACAAATTCCTCGATGGATTTAGCCTCTGTTATTTCATGGTTTTTGTGCATGGTGATTAGCAAATTATGATGAAGTATGTGTACAGGTAATTTTGGGATTTTTTGCCGCGGTTATTTATAGCATTTTAATGGTGCTTTCCATTTTTCTCTCTCTTGATTTGGCGTCTGGACATTTTCAAAGCTGCGACTAATCTTTACAAATTGTCTTGGATGATTCAGTTTTAAGATTTATGTGGATTTGCATGCGTTTCGCCGCTGCTCAAAAGCCAGAAGCGAAAAGAAGTCTGCGGTTTTAAATTTAATTCACTTGAAATGCATCATTAGCACATAATAATCGTAATATTATTTATGTCCATTTTGGGAAGATCTAACTAATTTATCAAAAAATAGCTATAATAATCATAACATCTATAAAGTTGCATTAACTATCTACTCACGATCAGTAACAACAATTTAGAAAATTTTATATATTTTCAGAGAACCATAATCGTAATACTACGCGGGTAATTTATGCCCATATTAGAAAAATTTAACTAATTGGTATGTCAAACAAAATTAATTATATATAATCATCATAACATTTATAAAGTTGCGATTAATTACTCAGTAATAAATGTTTACTTGTAAAAAAATAAATAAACTATATATTCATAGATTCCGTTTTATTGATCCCTGCTTAAATATTGTATCATAAGACTATACAAAACAATGAATTTATATAAATACTTGGTAAGTAAAATAGAACAAATTTTAAGAATTGTGCGTATTTATTCTGTGTTGTAGACTTGCAACAAACAGACAAGATAGCATATCTAGTAGCGTTTAATATATCTTCACAAAATATACATTTTCTTCATACTTTTAAATATAGATAAAGCACATTCGTAACATTATAAGATGGATCGTCTTTTTTTTCTTATACTAACTAACTATTAAAGTCTTACTGTCTGCGTTGTCTACAAAATAATTCTTGAACTAGCTGTCGTAATAATGAATTAAAATCTACTTGTTGTAGGATATATATATAATTCTAAAATCTAAATTTAAGATATTCATTTAAAAGAGGAAAGTGAAATGGAATATATACCAAAAAATTATTAAATTTAGTTTTGTTTTAAAGCCGGTTTTATATTTCAAGCAAAAAGAGATAATTTTTACACAAAAGTGCTAAAATTTAGCTAATCTAGATCTATATAAATTTGTAACTTGTTTATTACTTCTTAAAAGCTTTATATATTGATCTCTAAAATTCCTTAGAAGGCCACTGAAATAGTGGACCAGATAACACAATTATATAAGCATTTTAATTTAAAAAAATTTACACTTTATTGCAACTATTAACAGATAATACTTTTAGTACAAAAAGACAGAAATTAATTTTGTTTTACTTTAATTTTATCTAGTTGTAATCAAAAAGTAATAATTAAAAAAAGTGATGATGATTATTTGTCCTCATTTTGAAAATTGCAAAGTATTTTTAAAATCTATTGATCGTATAATGATTAAATAATGATTATCAAAATATGTAGGTAATAGAAAATATTGTTACAAATTTTAAACCATTTCATGCAAAAGTGTGACTAATATCTATTTAAAAAATGAGGAAGTATTTACATTTGTTATTTTTTGCATCCGTGATTATGTTTCGACAGATAAAATAGTTTATATACATTCGAAATTCCAACGTATCAATTCCTGATTGTAAAATTAAAACATGAATTTATATATACTGCGGCCAACCAATGAACCCATTCAACGAAATTCAATTATCAATTATAAATTAGTCACTTTCATATTGCGCTAGCTAGTTAATAAAGCAGCCCGTTCAATAATTTATTAAATTTGGCGACCTTCGAATTTATTTTTATAAGATCATGATCTAATTTACAAATTCATTAAAAACTAAATAGCTTTATTGTTAATGAGAAACAAAAGCGCACTGCTACTTGAAATTCTTTTCTACCAAACAAAAAAAAATAACACCATCAACAACAACAACAACAGCTTCTTTCATTGCGGCTTTTTGTCTTCGTAATATAATTACAACAACAAAAAGTAGAGGCAGAAAGATAAAATGGAAAAAGTGTGCGAAACGTAAATTTCATTTTGATTAGAATAAAGTATAAAAGCTATTCTTTTCGTTTTATATTATGATTATTTCGCGCGTTTGAATTATAAACCTACATTTTATTCAAACAATTAAATTAAATGGTTGGAGATATAGTTTTCACCGCGCGTAAAACTATCCACTTACTGTTACTCTCAATTTATCATTGCTGCACAGCTTATTTATATTAAATTGTTATACTTGGAAATTCAGATCGAATAAGACAAACATAATTATAATTGGCGACAAAGTCGTTTATCATTCTTTTGCTAGCGAATTTACATTCCCAGAAAGTTTTAACACTAATGATGGAAAATGACCTAATATAAATTAAAAAAATATAGTAGTATTTCTTATTTGGTAGTGACTTAAACATTTTTTGCATTTCTTCGTGATTTTGCAACTTTTTCGTGGGTTTTTGATATATTCGTCCTTTCATTCAATTTTTTGGAATTTTCGCTCTTTTTATATGGCTTCTTGGTGTTTTTCGTGTTTGTCTGTTTTTTGTTCTTTATGACGCTCTTTTCTTTAAATTTCCAAAAAGACCACAAATCCGCAAAAAGTAAAGTACCAAAAAATCACAAGAAAGATGGTGAACCGCAAAAAAATGTAAAAAATAGCGAAAAAGTTGTAAAGAAGTTGCAAAGAAAATAGGAAAAAAGCGATAAGGCAAAGACCAGCGAAAATGATGAGAAAGCCGGAAACTTATTCAAACCATTCAGGTTAGTGCATAATAATATTAAACTATGAATTTGGCCCTGATCCTTAATGTATAACTATCCACTTGCAATTTATCTTTTGCACAATTTGTTTATATTTTAATTGCTAGTTAGAATTTAAGATCGTATAAGACAAACATAAATATAAATTGGCGACAAATCTGTTTATCGTTCCTTCATTCATTCAGATTTGAAATTGAATCTACATGCTCCGAAAGAGTAAACACGGAAATAATGCATATATCGAAAATAAATAAGTATTCTTACATCATTAGAGATAAAATATTTAATTAAAATAGTCATGACATCATTTTACCATATTTAAAACAAAACTATTATAAAAAATTATGAAACATTATAGTATCATCAATAAAATAATTCTGAAAGATTTTAGTGTCATCTGCTTGTTTTAACTATGTAAATCTTTGAGTTAGAACCACATCTAATCAAATGCAGGGTCCGATTGGACTTTTTGTGCGGAGGCCCTTAAGTCTAATCTATAAAAATATTTATAAAAGAAAACACATGCACTTTTATAGAAATCTTTTTAAAAATTCCCTACTTAAACTATTTTTAAATTGTTTGAGGGCGTTTTGATAATACCTAAGTATTAAAGAATTTTAAAAATATTTTAATTTGAGCGCAAGAAGGGGGAGCAACTTGCAAGAGCCAAACGTAATGTTTTCTAGCTTATTGTTTATTGTTTTATTATAATTATAATTATAAAAACAAATATATTGAAATTTTAATTGATTTCATCTACTAAGCCATCGCAATTGTTAGAAACCGATATGAGATACGAAGTACAAATATTTTGTTGGCTGTTATAGAAACTTTGTTAAATTTTGGATGCATATGAAATTAGAAGTGCAATAAAACATAATAAACTAATTCTCAATCAACAATTGAATCTAGCAAATACTGAAAATGGAGCCATAATATTTTATAACAATTATCAAATCATTTATGCAATAGTTCATATCTGATGTCTATTTGTGGCAGCTATTTGTTTACATAATAAAAAGTGTACAAAATGTGTTGTGGAACAAAAATGAAATTATTTCTGTATTTCTGGCAAAAAACAAATAAATACGATACAGCATTTAAATATCTATAAAGAAACTCTCCAATCAAATGAACATTTCAAATTGATTCTATTCAATTAGAAGGTAATAAACCTATAAATATATAATTGCGAATAATAAGTTTTTTCACACACGCTTTTTTGTTTTGACTGTATCAGTGTGCTAGCGATAGACGTGCAAATAAATATTTATGTCTGCGTTTTTCTTTTTTCTACTTCTATGTATGTGTACTATGTACATATAATAATATATGGTAGAAATATGTAAATGCAAGAAAAAGTTTAAAGTGTAACATAACACATACACGACATAAAGTGGGGTTATTAATAGAAACAGATAACAAAGCAACTTTGTATGTATGCTACTTACTTAGTACAATATAAAAATGTGATACTTTATATAGGATTTTATGGGTTACAACAGTCGGCAATGGTACAGAAAAACACTGAAACGCGTTAGCTAACTAGAAAAATGTAATTAATACTGAATAAATAATTACTTTTATATAAGTAACATTAACATTATAACAAGTAGCTTTGTCGTTTATAGAAAAAACTAAATAAAAAAAAAATCAGACTTTACGTTTTGAGAGTTACTAATAATATTAAGTTTTATTTATGTTGCAAGCGTCAATGATTAATAATTTCCCACAATTATAAAGAAATATTTGTTATTCATTTAGTGAAATTCTTCCAGTTGGTTTTCTACAGTTTAATCTTGACAAAAATAAAAATATTTTGGTTGATTTAATAAATTACACTTATTAAATAATTTACTAAATCGAACATTTAAAAGAGATCTATTTTTTCGGAAGTGTGAATAATTTATATTACTCCGATTTTTGCTATTTAAACGTTACTTTGTTAATTTGGGATGTGTGTAGCATCCAGTCAAAATTTTTGTAGTAAATTATGGTTTTCGAACGTTTTTTGAGCGTTTTGATTGAAGTTTTCATATTTGCATTAATTTTAACTGGCCATATGGAATAGATTGTCTACCCCTGTATTAGACAATTAAACTAAAACATTGAAACATTTAAATGAAATATTTGTGCTAATATTTGTAAATAATCTCTTTATTATTCATTAGATACTTTCTTACATTATTTATATTTTATACCAAATTTTTAAGGTTTTATTAACAAAATTATTTGTTTTAAATTTTACAATTGATTTTTTAAATTATTTTATTTTAATAAGTATGTATCTGCGGTTTTTGCGGTAAATGCACTTTAAAACCTTCAATGTTTTACCCAATTTACGATATTTAATTTATGTTTTTAACAAAATGTTTAATATTTAGTATGCGATTAACAAGTTGATAAAAGTATTAAGAATAAGCTTTAAAAAATATTCTTTGTATTAACAATAAATTACAATAATACACAAATGGCTCACTTAACAGAGTGCAACATTATTATTGTTGTATTACTACAATATATAACTTTCTTTATTAAATTCATTATTAGACAATTAAATATGACATAAGTATAAAAATATTATATAAATGGTGTATTGATTTAAAAATAACTTAGGTAACTTTGAGTATCTATTTATAACATTAATTTTATGTGGATTAAAGTAATTAACCATCCTTATGATTGAAGCTCGTAATTTAGTGATAATTGTAAGTTTACAGTTTGAATGACATAAAGAGAAAATCATCTTATTCTTTGCAATGAATAAAAAAAGAAGTTTATAATTAGATAATTGCTCATTTATTGTAATGCCAGCATAATTTTCTAGAACAATGCTTTTTATGTACGACCTTAAAAAAACTCTATGTAGTATATCCATCCCGTATTCAATTCGTCATTTTTGTATTTACAATTTTAATCTTTTTTTTACACATTTCACCTTTTAATTTTAATACAACATTGGCTGCTTCCGGATTTATCGCTATCAAGGCCTTTTATGTGCGTCTGATATTTATGTTAATTAAAACATATAGTGCATTACACAAAAGTGGGCTTTTATTATTCAAAATAATATTTTATTATTTATAAAAAATATCGTTTGAGTGTAAGTATATTAACGATTATTTATGCATTAATTTCTCGTTTGAACATGAATGTTTATAATTGAATTGATAAATAATCTGAATTTGATTATATTTGTGCGATTATGATTCAATACAAATATTTAATTGTTAGGTGTGTTTAAAATCCGGTTGGCAGGCAATTCAACAATAGACTTATGTATTGATCGGTTATATAATATTTTTACCACATTCATCGAATAATCAAACGATATGGGTAATCAAAATACTTCATCTCTGCACAAGCAAATGTTCGATTGTCATAAATTAAAGAATAAAGCTTGATTGGTGGGTAGATTACCATTTTGTTAATATAATTATAATTGCAAATGATTTGTCAAGATTATCGTCTGTCTTAAAGAACGAATCTTCATTGTTTGTGTGCATTTTTGCTTAAAATAAAATATAAAATTAAAAGTTCAACCTTCACGGTATTTTTTTTAATTGTTACGCTACCGTGCTCTGCACTCCTCTGTTGAGGCGAGGCAAGGTAAGTATGTATGTATAAATCTCACAAAGAAATTCAATTAAAATTAAAAGATGTATTATTTTCGAGTATACGACGCAAATAAAAACATGACTTTTAGAAATATTTACATAGAAATAAAAGTGTAAAATTATTGCTATGTCAACAAAAATTATGACTCTCTACAAACCAACATAATCAGCATTAAATACGAAACTATAGACATATTATATAGCTACTTAGTATATTTATTTGCAATATGACAGTGACAAATATCTTCAAACAAACACCCCTAAGGGAGCACGAGTATATTGTAAGAAAACCTCTTCGAATGGTTCGCTAAACGTTTAAACTTTTGTAAGAAAAAACTATGGCAATTTTATTCTCTACTTCATATTAAAATTAGTCTTAACAAATTAAAGTACAAGCAAGAATTTACCTTTTGCATGAAAAAAGTCCTCTGCAGAATCCATCTAAACCATTGCCATCGTTGCACAATACCAATTCACACCTTCTAGTTCGATTACAAGTTTAAAAATGATGAGCAACACTTGTTAATCTAAAAGAATAAAAAATTAAGAAAATATTTAATGTTTTTTAACAAATTTAGAACTTATATAATGTAATGCAGAGCGAGCACAATTTTAAAATAATATTAAGAAAATTGCATGTAATCAACAACTACCTAATACTTTTCCACATTTTATGCAAATGACATTTTTTCATCCTTAATTATGTTTTCAAATAGTATGTGTATACATCTTTTCAATCGTTTTCTCGCCCAACAAAAACATCCAAAGAATATGTTAATAATGAGCCATCAATGAGCCTTAATAAATGAAAGAACAAGCAAAAATTTACCTTTTGAATGAAAAAATCCTCTGCAGAATCCCTTTAAACCATTTCCATCGTTGCACAACACCCACTCACACGTTTTACTTCGATTGTAAGGTTAAAAATGATGAGCAAATTGTTGTGTATTACGCGCGTTATCAAAAAAAATTCAAGGGTTACAGCAGGTAACAAAAGATTTTTTAGCTCAACGACGCAATTTTACATCTACATTTGCGTTTTACCTAAAAAATGACTATAACAATTTTAAATTTGTCATACTATTCTTTCTTTTTTATTATTTTATAATTATTTGTACAAATGAAAATAAAATCAAATTAAAATGGTACAGTTAATTGCAGAATGCATGTTATTAAACATTGTTATATGCAATTTTAATATACCTAATAGAATATATTCACGATACTTATAAAAACTCAACACTCCCCTATTTAAATTTAAATTTTCAAATTAATTAATTACACTCCTAGTATTAAATAATTCAATTAACTAACTGTTTATGTTGTGAGAGTAAATAAGTAAATCAATCAAAGTTTAACAAGAAATTGTCAACGCACAATTGCTGCAACTAAATTCGTGGTCATGCTAACCTTGAATCTAATTCAAGTACACAAATAGTTAATTTTTTTATTGTTATCATTATAAGTCTATGCATGTGCCATGTACATGCAGCAATTGGATGAAAACGCACTCATTACAACATCGTACAGGCAATAATTTTCTTTTATTGCGCGCAATGCACACATACACAGCCACACACAAAAACGCGATGACGTTCTATCTCATCGCACGTCCATCCATCGCACAGACATTTGCTTTCAATATGTCAACGCTCGAAATTTTGTACTGTGTTGTTTTTGTGTTGCGAGCGAGCGAAAACAACGCACGCATCATGTTGAAAAAATAAATCGTATCAAATTGAATTCCTGTTTGTGTGGTGTTGTTGCGGTTGTTGCTAAAAATGTGCGTATCTATATATTTATACATATAGACCAGTGTTTCTCAACTTACTTTTATTAGTTCTTCTAAATTTTAGGTATATGTCATCCCATTCCAAGACAAATTATTTTTTAGTATCTCCACCGAGATTCTTAAACATTCAATTTTGGATACCTTTTCCTTTGCGTGAGGAATGGATATTTTTCATCAAAATATTTAAAGATTGCATTAGAATCGTTCGAAAAATGGGAAGATCGCAGTTTTTTTTCAATTTTCGGCTTGTGCTGATGGAAAATGCTGAAAGATCAAAGAAAAATCAAAGAAGAAAATTGCCAAAATTTCTCGGTGAAGGTACAAAAAAATAATTTGAACAGTTTATATATTTCCTATTGTTCCCCTTTTGTGCAGTGGGCCTCACGATGGGAAACACTGATATAGACAAATTTTGGTTAACATCCAAATGAGTTTTCGAATTTAGCCGTCACATAATTTACGGTAAAAGTAATTGTAGCCAAAGGAAACTTGTGAATGAATGAGTGAATTAATGATCCACATAAATTGAAATAAATACGACGACGGTGCGTTACTAGATCAAAAATTCAAGTTCACATACATTTACAAAATATAAAAATGTATTTATATTATATGTGTGTAGATATATATATTGAGGAAATAATAATTAATTAATTTTTTGGCGCGCTCGCATAAAATGCTTCATTTATTTATTGCCTGCGCCCATTCCCAAGACTTTCCTCATTATTAATAAGCTTTAATTAATTAACCATACCATTATAAAGAGAAAAAACTACACTTACACACACACACAATGGAGGATGTTATATTGTGTGCTGCATCTTTATTATATTTTACGTAAAAATATGTATAAAAAGAAAGTTGAATGTGTGTGGAATCAAACTCTCAAATAAGAAGATGAAGAAGCAAAAGAAGCTTTTCGTTTTAACAATGTTGAGTGTGCAGGAAATGATTTTCTTATGCGAAGAAGCAAAAACTTATATAACTACATTGCTATATTAAAAAATTATCTCTAATACATATGTTCTTCGGTGTTTTTATTCTACTAGAGATTACGTGTATGTATTTCTGGCATATTTAACATGTTCTCTGGTAATTTATACGCCACTAATAAATATCTGCTAAGTATTTTATGGTATCAATAATTACAATGAATGACAAAATTGTTATATTGTTACCGGTAAAAGATAACCATAAAAAATAGCAAGTTCACAAGAAAAGTAACAATAATTTGATTGCCTGTAAATGACAAAATATTTAATTTAATATGAAATTATATTTAAAATTACTATTGATTTTTCCATACATTGAACAAATAGACTCAAATAATGCAATTTATAATACTATTTTTAACCAAAAAAATTAATTCAGCTTGCGAGTTTCAAAACAAAACATAACTACACTTCGTACGTATGCAACTTCTAATACAAAAATTATTGGGAATGTTATATTCCTTGGGTTGGTGAATCGACTACTTGAAAGTGAGGTTAGATTGAATGTTGACAATTTTAGGAAGTTTAGGAATTATTCCATATTTGGTTGATTATTATAAAGTTGATTAAACATAGAAAATGGTTTTTGAAAACACGAAAGAATTACATCTCTTTGGTGCGTTTAAGCAAACTCATAATGAGGATAAACAACGAAACCATAACGCTTATACAACATTGCAAGAAAAGGTATAATATATTCTAATAATATGAATGTAAATAATTATACGTTTTGTATTCAGAAGAAACGTTGTGGAATTTTCCAAGCAGAAGAATGCCAAATTTTTAAGGAGCATGTTGCTAGCAGCCACAGGAAATACGCCAAAACGTAACGATTTTCATAATATTAACGAACGATGATTTCATACACTTCTTTGCGACTTGTGTTACTAATAAATTGGTTGAAGAATCTCGATGAGACCATTAATTTGATCTAGAAAGTCAATTCATACCGAAAATTTATAGAAATCAAGGTGAATGCTTAATTAATATCCTTTATTACTATCGTTTATTTATTTTGTTGAATTAGGTCGTGAATATGCTTAAAAGACCACTAGTAGTATTTTTCTACTTTAGTTTAGGAAGGCAATTTAAATGTCCATTATGGGAGAAATTAAAAACAGAAAGACAATTGGAATAAACGATAATTATGCCAATAAGGGCCGCTTTTACCGACTTCAGGTAAATGTGGTATATTGCTGCATCAGGTATAGTAGTTTAATTTAACTTAAAGCAAGTTAACAATTAGATGTGTTAGATTCCAGAAGAACAAGCGGAACAAGGCAGCGACTTAAACGAGTATAAGCATGGTTTGGAAAAGGGATTTTGGTGCAGAGGACAAAAAATTTTAGTGGAAATACAACGTTTGAAATTATGACCAAATCAGAAGTTTAAGCTTACTAACTTTGAATTTGTTGTGTGCTCGTCGGCCACACAGTGTAACTAACGTGGGCTTAGTAAATAAAAAATCCGTAATAAAATTCCAATTCAATGACTGTTAATTTTATGATAATTATATATACAATTTAAAAAAGAAGTTAATCAACGATTTCCATTTCAATTCTATTTGAATAGTTTAATTTATTCACGGTTAAGTACAATGCTAACAAATTAGTTAATTTTATTGATGCAATTAGAAATATGGTTGCTTTCACAATACTAGTATAATTTATAATTCTTTGTTTAAGTATTAAATCGTTTATTTACATTCTAGTACATACATGAATTTGAATTTCTCAACTCATTCATTAAGCATGATGATTTTTTATTAACTAAATACCAT
>JARJDW010002534.1:0-19877 GCA_030264715.1 Adinopsis sp. GC000173
TTAAATTATTATCTTGCTACTTTAATATAATGTTCAAAAGTGCAAAAAACAAGTTGATTAAGCCTAATTACACGCCAATTGTTCTTACATTCATTTTATTTAGGTAAATTCATCAAACATACTAGAAAGTTAAATGATGCACTTGCAGTAAAATGAGTACACAAATATTTTTCTTAGATAGTCAATATATTTTGACCTACTCGGCGATCTTCAGGATTATCTTCAGACTAATAAATAGTCCTTAAGATGGGCGATTAGGTCGAAATTATGAACTATCTAATAAAAATATTTGAGTAGTTTACTACAAGTTATAAGTTCATTTTAAAAACCAGGATGTATTTTTAAATAATGTTTCCAAACGATTTTAATATATTGTTTTACAAGTGACGAAAATCAGTATTTGCAACATTTAAAAGAACCGCACACCAAAATTGAAACGAAGACGAGATTTGTAGTGTTCTCGCGGATATAGAAATCATTTTCGATAAGAGAAACGCTATACGTATAGAAAAATGAAAAAAATAATTGATATATTTTCATTATGGCATTGATATTGATTCGTTTACACTATTTAGATTGCATTACACACGTCAAAAGATTTATTTTTATTGTTATCATACAATAATATTTTCATATAATAGAGAAAATTATTTATCTTATTTTGTATTACTAAATACTACTATATATTGAATTTAATCATCATTTTGAAGAGGATATGAAATCCTCTGACGTTAGTAACTCTAGTGACGGAATAATACGTGACGAAACATAGATACATCATATCTATACTAAAATATTCATCACGTTTGTTTATAAATTTAGTTTTATAATATTTTATTTAAAAATATCTTCTATATGTTAGTAAGTTAGTTATTTTTAGTGGTTAGAATACCTGGAGCATATTCCCGTACAGATTTGCAAGTAGGGCACAATTAAGCAGACACGATATAAAATATAAAAAGGTATCGATGTTTGTTTCTTCCTACTAAACGTCAAATTGTACATTAAGAGTTAAACGCAATTTATCTAATTTTTGTCTTAAGCTAATTCTTCCCTACTTTTAAGACGGGGGGCAGATCAACACAAAACTCAAAACCCGAATCGGAAACGGGAATATACCCACTGGTTTTTAATTAAGAGATTCGAATTTCATTTCTGATATAAGCATTGCTCGAAATGTTTTTACTTATTCAACTAGTTAATAATTTATTAAAATTTTTATTTTTTTATTTTTGACGTTTATAATCGTCATAATTAAAGTAGGTCGTGGCTTGTGCATGACAAATATTATTTATATGTCAAAATTGCTATGACTTACGATTAATTGTTTTTGATTGAGTTTCACGTTTCATTGCGATTTATTTTGGTAATTATAATGTTACATTGTATACAACAAATTTATTTTGAAATCAATTTCAATCTAAAGTTGTTTATTTGCGGTTTTTAATGTGAAGTGAAATTTTTGTTCTTTCTTCTTGTAGGCGCTGGGCTGTCTTTTATACAAATTATGTTTTTTTCAATTGCCGTTTGGTGAAAGTACATTAGCAATACAAAGTGGTAATTTTTATATACCTGATAATTCTAAATATACGAAAGGAATGCACCAACTTATAAGTAAGTAAAATTTAATAGCAATAATTGTTGTAATGTCATTACATTGTTTTTCTTTTTCTAGAATATATGTTAGAAGTTGATTCAGATAAGAGACCTGATGTCTATCAAGTGTCTTCTATAGCTTTTCAACTAATAGGGAAAGACAATCCAGTCGTTAATTTAATGGTAATTGATTAATAATTAAGTTTTGTTGTCGCATTACTTGATTGGATTGTGTGTTCTATAGAAATCGCCAACACCAATATTAGATGAACTGCCAGTGCCACCATTCGAATGCGAAACGAAGAAGGCGACGCAGATTAAGGTGACCCCAAAGCAACCTCTAGCGGCAGCAATGGTGGAGGGCACGAGCGTGATGCCGCGCCAGCGACCGAAAGGCAATACCACGCAGCCGCTGAATTTAGGTTCCATACCGCTCACGCTCAGCCCAAGTCCGACAACGGTGAAAAAATCACAAAGCCCAATTACATCCACCAATAATACAGCCACCATCGCCGGCGATACAACAAACAACAGTCAGAAGGTGGCGGCGGCACAAGTTCCTAGTACAACACAAACAAATGCGACGCCAACTGCGTCGACTGCTAATTTTACCACCAACTTTGATGATGACGACGACGATGATAAAAACAAGGCGTCGGCAGTACCATCATCAACGAGCAACAACCAAAGCTACAGTACGCCGGCGTCGCAAGCGCAACAACCAGTACCTCCACCACAACCACCAACTTCAACATCCGCTACAACAAATAATAACCAAACGTTTTTTCCTACTAGTCAAGAGGCGCTCGAAAAGGGATTTGATACGCTGTTTACATCGTCGCAATTTCCCGATCCGTTTTGCGATCATCATCAAGGAGCGTTGGAGGATGGTGGTGGGGAGCATGCAGTCAGCTCGCCGAAAAGTCCCGATCTGGTAGCGGCGCTCGGTGAGACGACGACCGCATCAGCGGTGGTGCGAAATCGATCCAAAGGCGGCCTGGTGGAAACTTCTAGTCAATGCATTGTCAGTTCGATTAATACGCCGCCGCCTTCACCTACCGCCGCATCATCGGCGCATGGTGGTGCAAAGGGACATCGTCGCAATATGAGCGATACAAGTGCTTTCAACAAGTACGAAATAATTTATTATTCTTAAATGATTTATTTAATTATTTATAACGTCAATAATATAATTTGTGTGGTAGAGACAAGAAAGGCACCCAATTTTATTACAGATAAATGTCAAAAATGACTTCCATTATAATTTTTACTTTTTCTAAATTTTCAATTTTTGTCTATTTCTGCAAAAATAGTTAATGTATTTAATTTTCTGGCTAGTCTGAAATAGTGTTTCTAAACGTATAAACCAACAATAATGTAATGCAGCGGTAAGCAACTATTTTCACATCACGGATTAAACTTAAGGTTTAAATTTACTCGCGAAAGAAAATCGAAGTAGGTGTGGCAAAATGTAAATTATGTCGATTTATATGCCAATTTTGCAGTATAGTTTGAGTAACTGCAATGAAAGACGCACTAAAATAACGAGAACATGAAAAAATCTATAAGAAAATTTAAAATTATACATCTGTATGCAAAGTTTTGACCACAGCCACACAGATATGATTGCAAAATCGGCTTAAAAATCTACAAGTAATACATTTTTGCCACATCTTAATTTTTTAAAAATATCTTTAAATTTTTTAACCAATTAAGAAAAATTGAGCAAATAATATTTTACTACAAAGTTAAAGAAAGCTGTGATCGCGCGGACTGATTGGAAGAATTTTAAGAACCGCAAATAAGCCAACCGTTAATGTAATGCATGTATAATTAGAGAAAAGAAACTTAACTAATAGTTGACAAAAATTACAAGACACCATGTTAGAAAAATTGGCTTTCTTTTTTAGATAATCTTGTTAATTTGCTTATAAAATTTTTCTGGAAAATGCAGCGTAATCCATAATTTTATTAAATTTATTACAGCGCACAAAATGACACACAAAAATTTAAATATTTGTGTTTGAAAATATTGTGATAAGATTATGCGCAGTTTTATTAAACACGCGCACTGTAAAAATTGTTGTATTGTTGTAGGGTGTTCGCATCAGAGACTTCACAGTTTCTAGCGCCGTACGAATCGTCGATCAAATCGAAGAATTCGGACTCGTCGGCGGATGACTTGTGTAGTGGTGGAGGTGGTGCCGGTACAGGAAGTAACAAGACGAAAATGCCGACAACGATGGTGCCGCCTGGCTCGTCCGCGTCCACCACCGATGTGAGTCGGTTGATTGGGCCCGATAATCGTTCGCTGAGCGCCGACGTGGCGGATTGGAATCCGTTCGAAGAGCCACCGTTTAGTGCGATGACTGAGGATCATATTTTCGGCGCCGAGTTTGATAAAATACGAAAGGGTAGCCAAAGCAGTAAGTTACATTTTCACCACATTAGAGTCAACTAAAACTAATCAGAAATACATTCTAAAGTGAAATGCTCTTTAAGGTGGAGTAAAGTACTGATCCTCTCAGACCAATGGGTTCTGATTTAGGTGCAACACATTTGAAACGTTCGAATGTAATAAACGCTCTTATACCGATGCATAGGGTGATCATGTGACCAAATCCATAACCCATGAAGCATCGATCAAAATATGACATTACAAATTATGCCTCTTTTAAATACTGAGAGTGAACTCTTCATTATGTGTATAAACAGCGTATAAACAGCAACATCAATGCGAACATAATGTATTCATCAAAATTAATTTTTTTTCGACTATTTGTTGTATTCAACAATACATAATTCTCTACATCGTGATGAAACTATTTTTATTCAATTCATAATGTGCAAATATTTAAAGTGCATTATGGGAACATTGGAATGCATGCTGAGAGATGCAAGATAGCGCGTAGTTTAATCATACATTTATGAATAATCCAGCACTCTGCTAGAAATGTTAATAGAACGCATATCGTGTACTGTGTGCAGACCAACTTCAAACAGAAATTACAAAGATCACAAATTATAGCTTATTTCTTACAATATTACCGTAATTCTTCTATATACCGCATTGATATATTTTTTATAAGTAGTTGCTTATTTTAAACAAGAGCCGTTCTTACTTAAACAAAATGCTGTACTTCAGTGAGTTTGAAAGTTCATTTCTAGTTTGCTGCATTTAAAAATCTGAAGTTTTATCGTTAGAAAATTGTATTCGTTTACTATTTTTAAAGGAATTTAGGAGGAATTTAATAATTGCATCCACAAATTAATTTATCAACTTGTTTTGTTTATAACCTAAAAAATTTATTTTTTGTTGACGTTTGTGAAACATGCTTGGACGATCGTGACTATTCATCAATATTTATGTATTTTTGATAATGAAATGTATGTTTAAATAGATGGCATGCTTGAAATGCGTTACAAGCGCGAAACATGTGATGGATTTTTAGTGACACTCTAAAAATCAATAATTAATGAAAATTTGTTTGGACGTTTTTCTTTCTTAGTACAAATTAAGACGTACTTTTCTACTAGCAAAAAAATCGATAGCGATAATCAATAATTTACTCTTGCACTTGCAGGTATACAAGGCGTAAAGTCGCGCGAAAGCTTAGTTATGTCAGTGAATGAAGATCCGTTTGGATGCGCACCGTTTAGTCTTCCCGTTAAATGTAAGAATAAAATCGGACAACAGCAACAACAACAACAACAGCAGCAGCAGCAACAACCGCCGCCAAGTCAAGGTAACGATAACAAAGAGACATAATTTCTTCAAAAAACCAAAACTAAAAAAATGATAGCAAATTTCAAAAAAGCAAACAAAACAATAGCATTATTAGTAATAATTAGTATGATAACCAACAAAAAAATCTTGCTTTCGTTTTTTGAAAGATATATTTGTGACAATATTCAACATAAAAACAAACAAAAAAGCGTTATGTGGTTGATTGGAAATTTACCTCTTCTATAATAATAGCTAGCTTTCTAATTAATAAAATTAGTTAGTTATTAATATAAATGCAGAACATGGAACGCATGCTTTCTTAGCTTACTACTACTATTACTACTACATATAATAACCCAATACAAAAAAAATACAAAAAACTATATATATTACTATTGTATAATGTATATATAATATATTTAGAAAGAAATGAATTAATATTGTACTTAAAAGTACATAGATAATTAAAATAATAAATAACGTATCATTCCAAGAAGAAGAATAAAACAGATTTACTATATATTTAGATGATGAATTGGTAGAAGAAAGAAAAAAAGACAAAAAAAGTTAATTAATAACTATTTTAACTATATAAAAAAGAAAAACAAAACTAGTCGTCATTGATGTGTGAAAAAGAAAATAATTCATTTTTTATTTATTACATTGTAATAAAATAATCTATACTTGAAGCGTGTAAACATATGTGTTGTTGTAAATTTGATTGATTTTTTACTACGTGTATTTGTGTGTGCGCGTGTATGGTGCATCATCATGCACGCGATTTTATCAATATAATGTGCAATAAATATACCGCCGCAACTGATGCGCTTGAAGTTAGTTGTATACACAGTATGCGTATCATACTGATTGTTTTACTGCGATAACTTGATTTTTTTTGCGAACGCGACGGAATAGACGTTTTGTGCATGAATCGTAGATTGATGTTTGAATGTAATGAAAAAGTAATGTCATTTTGATGTGAAATTAATTTGAAAACATTGTGGTTTGACCAAAAATATAATGATAAACAATGAAGCGTCACATTCAAGTATACATTATTCTATTAAGATTAATTTGTAAACATTTTAGTTTATTTCACGGCTGGACTTGTTTGTATTTGCGTATGTGCACGCAAATACAAATGAGTTGATGTGAAATTTAAATAATAAGAATAAAAAACACAAAGTGCTTGTGATATGATGTGTAGTGAAAAAATAACTAGTTGAAAGATACAAAATACATATTTAATTATTAAAAACAAAACAAATATTAAAAAATATCTTCACTAAAATGTCTACACTCTATTTTTATTTGAAATTATTAAGCTCAAAACCAAAAACGAAATTACTAATAAAATTGATATTATCGATTGATAAACAAAACGATGGCTGATGATGAAAACCAAAAACAAAGTTAATTTATTAATTTAGTGCTTGCTGGGAAAAATCAATTTTATCCTTTGATATTATATAGCTATTGTCGAGTAAGGATCGAATTGAATTTAATAAATACGAACATAATAATTTGGAACAGCACTTTTAGGTTACAATTTGATTTATAAAAATGGGCCTAAAATTAAATTAAATTTGTTTAATTGTTGATGCAAGCACTATAATACAAATTCACATATTAAATTAGATATAATATAAAAGAATAGTTGTAATTAATTTCCACATTGGCTATTTCAATGGCGCTTCCTAACCAAAAACAAATAATTAATTTTAGTGCTTTTTTATGAAATTAATTTGCATGTCATTAACGATCGCTTTTTATAATTAATTAATATAATTAATCAATTAACCAAATTATACTAAACAACATAATGTACTCGCTCTAACTAACTGAAAAATGATTTAAAATGTGATTTTGAGGTTATGTTTAGTTAAGCTACTATCCTTCCTATTATTATTATTATGATTATTATTATTATACATAATTGAAAATACTTTTTATATATTATTATTATTATTAATTGTTATAATTTTTATTGATTAATTTGTATGAGGAAAGACAACAACAATAACAGACCGAGAGACTTTAATTAATTTAAAAACCAAAACAAAAAAGTGAAATGAATTGTAATATTGTAAAAATTTATGCAGCAATAAAGTTGCTTCATGTTACAATCCTTTCTTTTTTATATTACATTAGATTTTACTACATTTCTGCAACAACTTACCTTTTTTTATTTAATTTCTATCTTCACTTGATATTATTTATTGTATGTAAAAACATTATCTTTTATTTCATTTTACTTTTAGTTAGTCTACTATTACCCATTTTTTCTATCTCCTTAAAATTCGATGAAATTAATCTAATACATTAATAATCTAAAAATGGCTGTTCCAAATATTTGTCGTATATTTGGTGGTGGGTTCTATTTACTATTTTTTATTTGCTTTATTTATGTTTTCTTTTTATTGATATTGTATGTATGTATGTAACAGTACACATCATATCAAAACCTATTTTTTACTCTCTTTCTATAGCTGCTTTTTATCGTTGTATAGTTTTAATGTTTTTTTCTGTGGTGACAGCGGTGACAGTGGTGGATTTTTTTGATGGTGTAGAGGGGTGTAGTTTTCTAATCAATCCCACTATCTTTGATTTTGCTACAAAAAGATACAGCCTTTTTAGAACAAACAACAATTTGTTTTTATGTTAACGAATTTTGTTTATTATTTATATGAAATTTGGCAAGAGCATCACAAAGTTGTAAATTTAATAGTCGACTGCATAAATGCACGCATCCGTACGCCTTTAATTACATACATTTCATCCGTATCAATGCATGCAATGAAACTTATTCTAATTTACAACTTTGTTGATGCAAATGCTTTGCAACTTCACCATTTCCAGCAATGCATTATCTAGCAACTACAGCGAAAACATTTCAGTGATACATTCCACGCCAATCAAAAAACTACTAATCCAATCACAAACGAAACCGTACGAATCGTCGCCGGAACATCACCATAATGCGCATATATTCTCGGAGGGCGAAGATCCATTACTGAACGATGATGATGATGATTGTAATGAAACAGCGGCGGCACGCGCCACTGCGACAAAGCTACTTGCGCTCGCAACTTCGCCGCCTTTTATCAAAGCGCCTTTAGAAGATCGCTCCAAGTACGAGAAACTCACACGCAATAACTACGATATCAGCTCGGAGAATTCATCATCGGATGATGAAGACGATGGACAGGATGGTGATGATGACGATGAGGATAATAATGCCATCGGAGAAGCGGCTGTCATCAAACATCATATACAGCAGTTGAAAATGCATAAAAAGGAGTTGTTGAAGTTGAAAAAGCGGCGTAAGATGAACAATAAACAGCCGGTGTATAATAAGACGGCGACTGGTGGCGTTGGTGGTGGCGATGTGATTGAATCTGACGATTCAATTGGATCGGCTAGTGATTTGCGCGATGTAGAATTAGAGGAGGACGATGATGATGATGTACATGTAGCGAGAGGTAAAAACGATAATGAAACAATTAGCGATGTACGCACGTGCGGGTCAAGCGCGTATCATGCTGAGTGCGAAAGCATGGCAACGCATGAGGAAGACGCGCAAAGTCGCATCATACGCGCGAAACTACGCGTTGAAAGCAAACAGGAGATTGTGCAGGAAGAGGATATGCTCTTTGTCGGCCATCAATACGGCGAAAAACCATTACTGCTTGATGATGAACTCGACTCGGATTGTGAAATCAAGTACGACAATTGCAACAAGTGGTCGATTGAAAAAAAACCAACGAAAAGTCTATGGATTGAGCCGTCGAGTAGTTACGAAGAGAAGGACGTGTTTGCCCTGGCGCCGTTTACAAAAACGCGACCAAAGCGTACATCAACAGGACTAAATAATGCAAACACTGCTGTTGCTGCCACCTTAATTACTACAACCAGTTTCAATAACATTGAACCACGTCCGATTGGTGGTAATGGTAGTAGTAGTAGTAGTAAACCCAACTTGAATCCATTCCTCACCAACAACAGCGAACAACCACCGGTCGACTATAGTAACTACTTCACGGAGCTGGAGGTGCGCAATGCGAATATTGTAACATGCACACCGTCATCTACAATAGTAGGATCGAGTAACTTCCAACCGAAAATGAACACGTCGCATAGCCATGAATTTTTCCCGACGTCGTACCACCATCAAGAACGACAATCGTTGTCAACGACAACAGCGCCGCCAATCGGTAGCAGAGAATCATCATCGTACACCACCGCTGAGTTTCGCTTTTCGCGCGATCCTCACTTTATCGCCCAGACGAACTCACTCGATCGACGTCTGATTAATAATATTAGCGATGCATTTCAGCGATTTGAGATCCAGGAGGAGGAGATGAAGGCGGCGCGACGCGGCAAGAAGGAGCTGAAATCGAAGTATGTACTAATTGATGATGTATCAGCGACAGCGATGCCGGTGGAAAAGTTTGACATTGAGGTGTCGACAACGATTGGAAAACGGAAGGAGGTAAAGAAACCGAAGAAAGCTGGAAAGAAGAATAATGTGATGAATAGCGTGCAGGGTGGTTTTAGTAATATGAGCTTTGAGGATTTTCCCTCGGACGATGGCGATCGACATGGACGCGAAACGTCGGCGACGACACCGTTTGAGGTGCTGCGCAACGATGTGGATAAGTATGGCAGCGTTAAGCGGATTAGCAATCCGTTTTCATAAACAGATTAGTATAATGATGATAACAACAGCAAAGACATGGCAGGAGCAAAATGCTTAATATGTAGTTGAAAATTCCATTGCCGTCCAATATGACACTTCTTCGATATCCACGCAAGGCATGCTTTCAGACAATTCCAAAGCGCCAATTAATCAATCAATGAAACGCATTGCCTTGTTATTGTTTTTTTAATCTAGGAAAAATTTATTTTATCTTTCTTTTTTCTCCAGCCATGTTTTTTCTTGCAAATAATAATACATAGACATATAGATAGACACGACATCGTATCCGGGCAATGTATAAATTAAAATCTTCAGTTGGACAAGAGCTATAAACGGTCATGTAGATGCAATAGCACGCGAAACTTACTTTTGACGACAATAATTTGAATTCAACCATAAAAGATTTCCTGGACCGCTAATATTTAGTTGCCATTCAATTCATGCTTTAAACGAAATTTCTACTGAAATACACGATCGGGCCCCACTTTCTCGCACGGTAGTAGATCCTCGCAAAAGCGATATAGATTATCCTTGTTTGTGATACTCTTTTCACCAGCTTGTAAATCCAGAAAATAGGACGCATTGTTTTTTACACCATACATGTGATACACTAAAAATACCTGAAAATTTTCATTTTTTCGTTTTTCTTACTGTTCACACCATCTTTTTATCGAACTTTTTTTTTTAATTTTATTGCCGAGTTAAATGGGCGTAGAGGTTGACGGACACCATCTTTTCAAATTTTTAATCAAAGAACCACAAATTGTGTAACGGCATCAAGTCGCTCAATGGTTTATAATCTGCTGTGGCGTACTATACTGGTCGCCACCCAATGCCGGCATGCACGGCTTCATGCCGCCGACGCCAAGCGCAATTATCGTGAGCAATAAATTCTGAATTGGTATATCTAGTGATGCTTTTATAATCGCCATACAAACACATCCAGCTAAATATACCATCGCCGACAAAGCTTTGTTGCTCTAAATTTTCCAACAACTATCCACTAGCAAGGCGGCAATTACTGCAAATGTTTAACAAAACACTATAAACGTAACAAATATTATTTTTGCCTTTTATTTTGTCAAGTCTCTATCTCTCAACAAATAATTGCCTAAAATGTCTGGCAATCCATAAAAATTAAACCGTTCGCAAAATTCCGTGTCAAGAATGAAGAATACAGCGCGTGGTTGCAACTTTATTGCATAATTGCAAACATCGAAACTTAGGTAAATCGTTACTACTTGCAAAAAAACACCCAACGACGATAATATTTATGCAAATGGGATGAACTTCTTTCACTTTGAGGCTTTCTCTACTGTAGTTACTTTAGAAGAATTTCTGGAATATTATAATACTAATAAGAGTTAATCTTACACTGACTACGGACTCAACAGTTACAAAAGTCAGTTTAAGATTAACTATTAGTATTATATTCCAGAAATTCTTCTAAAATAGGTACAGTCGAGAAAGTCTCAAAGTGGAAAAAGTGTAACTGTTGAGTCCGTAGTTTTTACCTGTATTATTTGCGTTGGACATGAATGCAATTATTTTGTTTTGCGTATTGCAATGCGGGCAAGTCTAAAAACATTTTAATACATTGCTTTAAATTGCGAATATCACGATCGCCATCTATTTAATGTGCCTGAGCCTTTCCGGAGGCAACTGTATTGCAGTGAAGGCATCTTTGTTAAAACGATTTCGAAAATTTCGAATTATTTATGTAACTGTATACGACTAACACATTTTCTTACATTCATTCGAATTTAGTTCTACAGAAAATAGATGACGTTGTGTCTATAATATGTCTATGTAATAAAACTATATGAAGGCAGCGCAAATTTCTAGGGCTATACTTATTAATCAGATTAGTATTATTAAAATGATTAAACACACCATTTTTAATTATTAATTATCCAAAAATAAAAACGAAAAAATATGCATTTCTTACCAATGTTGTATTTTAGTATTAAAACAAGTTTTTTTCTCTAATCATAATTTTCATATTATATACACACAAATAATTTTTACTTTGTTTTATACTAATGTGATAGAGTGTTTATAATTTTGATTTGATTTTATTAATTGATTAATTGTTGATTTATCGTTTAATTATTTTTTATTGATGTAATTTGTAATTGATGGTGCTATGAACCGTTTCAATTTGTCAATTGTACTACAAACTAGTAGAAGGTGCCTTCCTTTTTGTTTTTGCTAAAACTTTAACACAACAAAATCAGTTGATGATTGATAATATGAATAATTGTAGAGAATTTATTATAATTGCATTTTGTTTATTTATTATTTTTTTCATATATTTAATTTAATTCGACTTAAAAATGGTTATATTCCATACTTTTTTAATTAGAGAAGCATAATTGTTCCTATATGTAATTAATTTTGTTTTTTTTTTAATATTATTTCGGCCGCTTAATAAGTATTTTTTAAAACTAATTAATTTATTAATCATTAAGAATGAGGTGTGAATTAAGAAACTATAAAGGCCTTAAATTGTTAAATAATTAAATAATTCCAGGGAGTAATTTATATTAAAAATATAAAGAATATATTTACTTATAGATAAATAACAATATATACCAAAGTATTCGTCAGTAGGTGCTAGATACACAAAAAAGAATATACGTTAATCAACTTAACAATTAGTACAGGGTGGATTTTAAATTGGTTAATATTTATTTTCAATGATCGCTCTGTATAATGTTATAATTGAGGCGTTTAATAAACATGAATATTTTTCTATAGTGATGAATGTTTAAAGCGATTTTTATTATTAAAAGAAATTTAGCACCTTTGAAATGATAGTTAAAATTGTATATTATGTCATTTTGTTATTATTTAAATTAAGAATTGTTACATTCCTTGTATTATTGAAGAAAATCAAAAAAAGAACGTTGAATTAAATGTATTTATTATATTATTATATATTATATGCAATGTTTATTCTAAAAAATGCACATTTTTGTATTAATTTTACCACTTTATTAATTAAATAAAAAGATATTTAACTTTGTTTTATTTTGACATCGCTTTCTTTATTTGTTAAACAATATGTAAGATAAATATAACTTTAGCTTTCCCCATAACTATTTTAAGAAAATCGTAGGTTACTTAGTGATTTTGTCCAATTTAGTCCAAAACTTGATTAGTTTTGTTCAATACTACTTACGTCAATGTATTGTGGCATAGTCGCAAAACAGGGATACATTAGCTCTAGTAACGAAACTAACGTTAGGAACATACTGAAGCGCAGAACAACACAGATTTAAACACGAAGAGAGCAAAGCGTTCAAGTAAAAATAACCGATGGAAACGTTGCAATGTGCGCCTCCTGATGAGAATATAATATTACAGTGTACAGCAACTAGCGCACATTGATTTGAAACTTAAAATACAAAATGCATACATTTCTTATAACTTTTCAAAGCTTCTCAAAACCTTGAAGATGAGGTGGAAGTCATCAGGTTTTTAAGACTAGAAGATTTCTTCAATCATTCGATTTTGCACCAGTGTTTACTTTTTTCGTTCATTTTGAGAACTTTAAAATTAGCAAACCTCCAATTGACAATACGAACAAAGTTTAAAAAAATGTAGAATAAAAAAGGTTCATTAGGACAACAAAATTCAGTATACCAAAAATATTTTATTTTTAAAGAAGAGTGACTATGACTTATTTTAGATAATCCACTTGAAATTTTCATTACTCAATTCTCGCTCACTGCTCTTCGCCACAATACGTTCTTAGCCTTAGCGGTCGACAAGATTAAGGGTAGATGCATTTTTACAAGCGAAATTCAATCCTGTATATTGAACTAATCAGGTTAATTAACACTGCCACTTATAAAGGCATCGAGAAAAAACTTTTAAATTTGTAACACACCATATTTCTATGTGAAATTAAAAATTGAAATGCATCTAACTTCATCGGCATAATCAAATTTCATATTAGCAGGGTTGTTTTTGCTTTGCAAATAAACATGTGCGATTCAACAATTATTTATAAGGTAATTTAATTAAATTTTGTTGTATTTTGATATCGCTTTCTTTATTTGTATAAAAAACACACGATAAGTACAAATTTAGTTGTCTGCTGTGTACAGATCCACAATTACAAAAAGTGTACAGTGTACAAAATAATATTTGTGATGCATTTTTGAACACGTCGTCTGTGATATGTATCTATATATATTTATATATAATAAAATTCTTACCAGGTAACGTCGATAATATAATTGCAATTTAACTCGTGATCTAATTACACACATCGTAAAATGGCACCCCAGTTTCGTGTAAGTACAAGTGTACAAATAAAACCAAAAAATACAAATCCCTGAATTTGAGGGGTAACTTTGATTCATCGTTAAAAACATTGTGTTTGCTTAAAAACGCGGTGACACCTTCAACAAGCCATAAATAAATTAAGAACAGTGCCACCGCACACCAACTTATAAATTAAGCACACTTTGATTTATTTCTATATTGCAAATGTCGCTAATTTCATTCTTATATAATAAAAATTTGTGTAATATTTTACCAATTAATGCACATTGTGAACTTCACGATCATTAAACATCTACAATTCAACAATTATCTTCTGTACGGTAACTTAATTTATGAAATTATAATGGCAACCTTTTGAAATTAATTCGACTTTTTGCAACTTAAAATTAACCTTAAATTATTTTTAGAGGTCGTGCAAATTTACTTAAAAACCGAATATTTACATCCCTGATTTAAACGGTAACTAATATAACAAAATTGATAGGAAATAATCAAAGTGAAGCAATAAAATATACAAGATCTACAGGTTTAAACTAGTAAAGAATAATAAAGTCGGGAAATATATAAATAACAATTCAAACACATCCATCGCGGCAATCTTAGTACGTATAAGTAGAAATTAGGCATTCCAAAACATGTTATTTTCATTGCTGAGGTACAATCTGTCAACATAAAATATAATATATAAAATACTTTTTTTTTTCAATACAACCTTAATCTTTAGCAAATACCTCTTTGCAATATTTTTGTATGATAATTATAACTTTAATAGTTAGTCGCTTTACCTAAGAGCCATTATTAATTTAAAAATATATTGACAATTTGTAGCTCAGTAGCAATTTGACAGTACTCTGGATAGCCTAATTGATTTAAACCTAACTCTAGCAAAACCATTTTCAGGTTAAATTTGTGACACTTAAGCAAACAGAATGTAATATAAGAGAGTATTAAAACGCAATCGGCTCCACACACACGCAGAATTCCATCAACGCTTCAAGCGTGCGAAGGTAATATTAATAAACGAAATGATCACAAAGAATACGACGCCAAACAGTGACGATATAATTCCGATGATCAAATCGGCCGCCGTGTTAATGAAGCCATCGCGGTAAGCATTCCCAGTATCCGGCTGGATGTAGTCCATAAAATCGTACACCGCATTGCACGCCAGCCGTCCGTAGATGATCGGAATTAGCGTTCCATGCGTACCGAGCTCACGCGTCAATGTACTGCGATACTCCTTACAGGTGGAGAGATAGCCGTCCATGTAAACGGCGAAATGGGCGAGCGCATACACGATGAAGAATACGGAGACAATCGAGGCGAAGATCCAGTAGGCGCGCGGTAATGGTTTCGTATCGTCGGTGTGCGCCGCATCGATGACAATTGTTTCGCCGACCCTGCAACGATGGTGATGGTGGAAACATTATCGATTACGGTAAGTGGTATATAGAAGCGGATACATACTCATTCTTTGTTGTGATTGTACGGCGCGTTGTTGTGCGGACGCCAAACAGGACGCGAAAGCCGTGGTAGCAGGCAAAACCAACGCTGATCAGGACGTAGATTAGGGGGCCGAATGTCACCCAAATGCATGGCGCTGCATCGCCACCTAAGATATGAATTTTAATTATAACATTTTATTTTTTGCATAAAAATTATACCAGGTTAAATCCATTATGCAGGGATATGGGAACTTTTGTTTATATAAATAGGCTAATTTTTATTTTAAAATAAGTTGCAACGGACTTATTGTCATAGACAAAATGTAGACTATGATTTTTTTAAAGTGTTCATACACTGGACTACGGAAAAGTAAATTTCTACACAATCAAACCAAAATTTGACCTTCTTGATATTATACCCCAAATTATTTGCATATCCAAACTGACCAAATTGCAATATGCAAGTAAAATACAGATCAGGCCCAAAAATGATTCTTTGAAGCTAATACTTGAATGATTATGAATATCAGCGATAAAAACAACTTTTACACTCGTATTTTTCGTTTCTTGGGTTTGGCATTTGACATTTTTGGTCTAACTGGCCAATTTTCCCTATAAGAGTTCGTTATTAATCGTACGAGCAATAAAAAAATATTCTTTCAAATTTTGATTTGGTTGTGTCAAGTTTGGTTTAAGGTCGTGCAGCGTATGGGCACCATTTATATGTCTATTTACAAACCACGGTAATTTAAATGTCCAATTAACGAACAGCCGAATTTCAGAAAATTAAATATAATGGGGACACTGTTTTAAAATAATAATAATGACTTCAATGGGAGGAATCATGGTTAAAAAAATTTTGTACAAAAACATAATGAACAATCTCTATTAATTAATCCCATTGAACAACGGTGCCAAAACTGCGACTCGCGAGTTACATACTGCTCTTTTTAAGTAGCATTCTGACTCAGCCATCAAATGAAAATTTGAGTAATATATAAATAAATAGGTAGTTTTATTTTTAGCCCTATTTGCCTTCTTATTATCTTTTATAATCATGAAAAACCCAAATTAGTTAATTATTTATATATTATTTAACATTTCTTTAAAGATATGGAGCACAATATGTATACATGTACCGCGCTCAGGAAAATTACTCCCAATGCAATGTGACCCTTATCACCACTAAATCTTGTCACCCCTGTGTTATAAAACATGCAATTTTTACATAAAAACAAGGGGGAGATTAACGTAATACAAATGTTTAAACTAGCTATCTGTAATATTTAAATACATATATCGCAAATGATCGACCGACATTGGTTTCACTTGTTGGACATCTCAGCATTATTGCAATTAACACAAATGTTTGGATGGTGGATGAATTATTAACGCTGGTCATTAAGCGCGCCTGACCTAATGATTAAATAATTTGAGGTTATATTTACATCACAACACACAACCAACAGGCAAAACAAACAAAACGTATACAACAGAAATAACGTGTGCATTATTTCCGAGCTGAATTATTTACCAGTTTTTGTGATATGCTGGAATCAATCAATCGATTAAGACGCATTTATTTCCCAGACACATAATGGTCATTTAAGGTATGATGAGAAACTCTCACATTCTTAATTAGATATACAATGAGAAAGTGATTGTGTTGCGATTTTTGTTTTGTCGAAAATTGAAATTCTAACCTACAAGTTGTTTTAGCAACTTACCCAAGAAGCGAGTTTGCGTGTGTTTTGCATACAGTATGCAACTGCAATTCTTATTCACGCACTGGTCGAGCGTCTCCTTCCAATGGCCCCATGCAATTCCAGCCGTGATACTTGCGGTCGCGCCTACCACGACGCAAAAAGCATATGCAATGCTTAACCTATTTTCCGCCGTACGCTGATGCATTCTCGCCAACACCTAATAGCAAGCAACGTGATGCAATTCAACAACTATCTAATATGCACCTTGTCCGTGTGTGTATGTACAATGTACCTCACACACCAACACAACACACTGCCCGACCGATTGCAACTATATGCACAACAAAGAGACAAACAAATCCAACAAATGTATATAGCAGTAATAGAGCGCCAAACGATCGATTCTCCCGACTTTATAACTAATTTATCCAATCGTAAAACTATAAAATTATCAATAATATACGAACGATGGTAATAAGATAATTGTGTGGTATTGACGTGGGAGAAACGCAACGTGTTTTTACAAATGATCAGGTCTTTTTTTAATAATTGATCATTTCATTTGTTGATTTATGATAACGGTGTTTGTTCAAATACGCATCCCGAATCATATCATGCGTTTCGCAACAAACATCGTTGGATATGGTGACAACATTTTTTATTTCGGGGTAGTGTGTGTGTGTGCATTTAGGTTTTGTTTACAAACAAATCAGAGTGTAGCGACTTACCTGTTGTGTGTGGTAACGTAATCAACCAACCACTCACCTACTACTTACTACCTGTTTGCTTGTGAAAGCATACAGCGGACTGAAACGCGTCGAGCGGTATATTCAAAAATTTCAAGGACGCTGTGGAGAGAAAACGCACTGGCGTGTGCTGTGTGTGTTTGTTGTCGTTGTTGACACGAGAGGCTTCGGCGTCTTGTCTCGCACACGCATGATTCATGTTAATTAATTATTAATTGTTGAATCATTCATTCAACACGGGCCGCAAAAAGTGCCTACAGTAGTAGATTTATTCGAATGGTTTTTACTAAATTATAATGTTTAATGACCAAATTTTCTACAGGATAATATCAAATTCGTTTAATATTCTAAAGAGTTAAAAATTTATTAACTCAAATACACTTGCATAATTAAAAATTTGAGAGTTGTTTTCAATACAGGACAAAAAGGTAGTTATAGTATAATATTTATTCAACTTTAAAGAGTAATGCTGTGTACTGTTGTTTGTTTGCTTAATTCGCAAGGGAGCATATCAAAATCGTTGAATATTTTAAAGAATTGAAAATTTATCAACTCAGATAGTTACAGTTGTATGATTAAAAATTGAAGGATTGTTTGAATCAATAAGTAATTAAACTTGTAGAATTAAAATTTTGAGGCCTGATTAGCTCACAAATAATAACAAAATTATTGTATTTTATAAAACTGTTTATAAACCATTACATTTGCTTGATTTAAATTTGAATTGAATCATTATGTAATTGAATTTGCAATTAGGGCAATTAGTAATATTTTTTTAAATATGCCATCTACATTCAGATAGCTAAGCCTTATATAAAGATAAAATCTGTATCGATTTAATAATTTTCAAAAGGAATAATAAATAAAATTACCTTACGTAAAGTGTACTTGTAAAATGATGAGCGGTTAAAGTAACACTAATTTAAAAAAATCAATAAACTAATTGCATTAATAATAATAGTATTGAATTTATCATGTCATTCATTCATAATTTTAATAGAAACCTTATTAGACTAGAAATACAATGCAGCGGCGAGCAAAGAGGTAACAATCCAGTCAAGTTACGCGCACGTTTAGCAAATTTGATTTGATTCACCAAAAATAAAGTCAGGTTATTAGAGAACGTAGTGGTGCGTGTCTAATGTTTATACAAATGTTTTGCAAACTTGTTTTGATTTGATGTTTGGATCTCCGGTCCAATAGTCAGCGACCACATACCACTCAGATAACGAGTGTAGAAAAGTCAGCAAAGTCGCGCGTTTTTGTACAGCTGCTAATGCACGCGTTGCTATGCATTATCCAATTTAGGCTGGAAAAAAAATAATAGTCCAAGAAAGCAGATTATGATATTTTTTAAGAAATACGTTAAAATGACTGAGTAATGAATCGGAAGTCAAGTGAGTCGCATTACCATCGCAACCGGATGTTGTGGCCCTTCAATGTTAAAATAACCGTTCAGTCGATAACCATCTAATTTCCGAATTTTATACAACGGTTTTTTTAGTAATAAACATTGCGTTGGTAAATGTGATTTGAGCGTCTGAATCCTAATAACTTGGATTGTTTGACGCTTTGCTCTAGAACCTTTCCTCTTACTCGTATATTCGTTACTTCGCTCCGTTTCCAAGCCGAGAATACAAACATAGTAGAGCAACGATTCTA
>JARJDW010002544.1:0-17675 GCA_030264715.1 Adinopsis sp. GC000173
ATACACAAACTGCCTCGGTGGCGGCTCATCCAGGCGAGCCTGCCGCACGTTATGTATAGCATTGCATCAGTTCTATACAATAGGTAATTAATTGCAATTAAATTTGTTTGGTTTTTTTTTTGTGAAATTGACTCTTAGATGCAAAACAAAGCTTTCCAATAGTCACAAATGATATAAGTGGCGTGCTAAACAATAAAGTTCGTAACTTTTCGAATAAAACCATTGAAATTTAAATGTTTTTATGCAATTTAGTTACAAACTCGTTAAATGCAGGCAAATTTAAGCTTATTTTTAATTATTCAAAATAAAGATTTAGTAGCTACATCGTTAACCTATTCAAATCAAGTCCTTTTAAGAAGCGCAAAATAAATTTCGAAATTGCATTTGGCAAACACAGTTCGCAAAAAGGATATAAAATCCAAAATTAATTATTAAATATAATTACGAATTCCTGATGTATTGTCTTGATTGCTATAACTATTTTCAATAAGTTTCTGAATGTCCAGCTAGACGGAAGAAGTCGCCGGGAAGCTGTAGCAATTCGAAGAATGCTTCTAATCCTGCTATGAATTCTGCACCCGTGTTCAAATACAGTTTATTTATCTTTAACGTACAATTTAGGATATGAACAAAAAATCTGGCATTAATTTAGAAATGTGTGTTATGTTAAACTTTAATCTTATGCAAAACTCGCCATACGGCTTAGAAATGCAATTAAAATGATATTTTAATGTTAACCTACGTTGAAATAATTATTTAATTCACAACGTAACATTTATTAAGTTAGTTAAAAGTTAACACTTTTCCTACATTTTTAATGTTCCATACATTATTAAACAACACAATTTAGAAATTAACTTTTTCAACAACGCAGTGAATAAAAAGTTTTTCACTTGTTACTTAAAAGTTTCAAGTTCTCCTGTTAATAATTTATTTATTTAATCTGTTAATAAATATGTTTTTTTGTAGAATGAAGGATGGCAACATTCAAACATTGGGTGCGGTTGAAAGCAAATTATTGTACACGCTGCATTGGATTTTATTGGATGCAGCCGAAGAATGCGCCGATGCCGATTACGAAAAGGGCATTTTCCATTCATCGCCTTTCTACTATTTATTCTCCGTACCAACAATGAGTGTAAGTGATTTAGCATCTTAATTAAGCAAAAGTAACTAGTGCTTTTCAATGCGAATAACTTTAATTAGTTCATGCGCAATTCAATTTTTATACCATTGTCACTTGTATGTGTTTGTCTAACATACAATTTGTTATGTACTTTCCAGTTGTTCGTCTACCTATTTGCACCACTATGCCAAAGCTTAAAAGAATCCGACTTTCAAAACTTCCGTCTGGAAAACGGACTGAAGATATGGCAGGCGCTTTGGGAGCATCGTCATCCGGACGCTGCATGCTTCACCACCCAATGCAAACCTAAACCGAAATCGATGAATCCACGAAACACGAAGAAGAACAATCAATTGTCTGGAGACGTGTTTTGGGGTGGACGTAAGTCATATATTTACTAATTTACTAATTTCTAAAATAAGAAAGCGCTTTCCTTCTTTTTTATCGTAAAACTCCTATTATTAAGTTGGACGTAAATCACACATTTTCTAATTTTTTAAGTCCGAAAACTTTACAGACAAAAACACATGTTGCAATCATAATTCGTATCATTCACGTATTTACTTGGTAACATGATATGTTCATTTCTATGTCCGCAAACTTCACATAAAAGTCAAACTGATCTTCTCGTAGGTGTGAGTGTAGCTCAAATAAAAATTCCTCAAATTCTTGTTATTGTAACGATCGTGCACCATCACATCCCAGCAGTTAACAAAACCATGTTCTGTGAAATGAATTATATTGCTATTCAACACGCTGTCACCGGCGAATTTTTACGCAGCCCGAATACGACGAAATGCTTAGTGACACATTTATATATCAGCTATGTATTTACTTGGTAATATGCTTTGTTAAGCTCTATGTGCGCAAACTTCACATACAAATACGCATAATGCAATCAACATCCCGAGCGCCAAAAATAGGAAAGCACCTTCCATCTTTTTTATTGACAATGGTGTCTTCTCGTAGGTGTGAGTGTAGCTCGTATAAAAATTCTTCAAATACTTGATTTTGTAACGATCGCGCACCATCACATCCCAGTAGTTGACAAAACCATGCTCTTTGAAGTTGATTATCTCACGATTAAGAACGCTGGTCAGCGGTGAGTTTTTCCGCAGCGCAAATACAACGAAATGCTTAGCGACACACTCGTTCAACACCTGCAGATGCGTACGGCCATACTCATCCAACGATTCCGTATCCGCAACGTATTTACGCGGTAGCATATTTACATAAACGGCATACTTACCGCCTTGAATCATCTTATTACGATGCGCTATACTCGGCTCGATGTGGTAGTTGTTGAGCAACTGCTGGATGTACTTGTTCGTACTGTTTTTCAGCGTATCCAAGCTGGCATAGTCCGGCCCGCCCCATGCCACATTCTCATCGACCATATCTTTTAGAGTTTCAATAGTATGCCGGTAGCGTGGAAATGTCAGCGAGCTGGCGAATCCCGCCGAGTACGCAGTAGTTAACAGTACGCAGGTGATGCACCATAGTGTAAATACTACGCGCAACTTTGCTGGATATTTATTCAACCCCAAAACGCAAACAAGTATAAGAAAAACATGAACATACCGCTGCAAGGTTATTCGCTGGTGGTAGATGCAACAGCAAAACAGCGCTAGCAGCACCACAATGAATGTAATCAACATCCACAATTTGACTTTGAACGATTGAAAGACGAATGTTTGATTGGGAAGCAGTTGCGGCTTTGGTACGAGAAATGTGGCGCAGTATTGTATGTACGGATAGCTGCGATCGAGATGCTCGCGTACCACAACATCCTCCCAATGGTTGCACATACCGATCTCGGCGCTTTTGTTACGTACGTTATCCAGCACAGTTTTAAACAACGTCATGGACTCGTTACTCTGCAACGATTGGTATACCAACGGCCATTTATGGATTCTGGCAACTTCGTTTAGTATATTAAACTCAAGCCCATCAAATACTTGACCATTGTTGTTTAAGAGCACAAAAGGCGAGCAATTAAATGCCAGCGCGCGTATTTTATACTTGAATGTCGGTTTCCATTCCTGCTGCACGAATTCGCTTGCATTTAGTGCCTGCACTGTTTTATTAGAGCGAAGATGGATAATATCGGCTTCTACATTAGTGCGTTCATTGAAAAACTTGGTCGAGAAATGGAAATCAAAGCCTTGCACTACAACAATATCCAATCCTTTTTCGTTGATGACGACGTTGAAGGGAAACGTTGTGGTGAAGCTCGCATTGCCATTGTAGAAGATCAAAATGCGTTTGTGTGGTTGAAAGTGCTTGCTGCGTATATTTTCAGTGAAGATAGCCTTCAGCGTTTTATAAACTTCCGAAACCATTATGTATCCGTCGTAGCTCGTATCGCATTCTTTGCCATACTCTGTCATATTGTATGGGTTTACGGTGACGGCGAATTTTGATTGAACAATTGCGCGTTCGACGAAATCGGCCAAGATGCATCCATCCGATTGGTAGCTGATGTAGTTTTTCACATCGAAGGCAAATGTGAGAATTTTCGATATTGAATTGATCAAGGCAGTTTCGTTAAATTTAAAGCCATGCACAAAACTGATAGTAAATGTTAGTGTTAATACAATAATTATGTTGTATCGTTTTCTGCTTGACATTTTGTTATTAAATTTGCTATGGGTTTTATATGGAACAGTAGCCGTTGTCTGGCAAAGATGTTTTTACCTTTTTTTATTTCAATTCTTCTGATATCAAATTGAAAGTTAATCGGTGAGAATACATCCACCGAGTTAGTAACTGACGTTGTTTTTCACACCGAAGGCAAATGTGAGAATTTTCGATATTAAATTGATCAAGGCAATTTTGTTAAATTTAAAGCCATGCACAAAACTAATAGTAGATATTACTGTTAACACAATATTTTGTTATTGAATGACGATTATTGAATTGCTGTGGGTGCTTTTACTTCTTTTATACCAATTCTTCTGATGCCGAATGGAAAATAAATTGGCGAGAATGCATCATTCGGATTGGTAGCTGATGTAGTTTTTGGTATTAAATATTAGATATTGCTGTTAACACCAATAATTATATTGTATCGCTTTCTGCTTGACATTTTGTTATCAAATGAGCAGTAGCGGTTGTCTGACAAAAGTATTTATACTTTTTTATATCAATTCTTCAGACGCCGAGTAGAAAATTGATCGGTAAGAATACATCATTCGGATTAGTAGCTGATGTAGTTGATTGAATTAATCAAGAAAGTTTCGTTAAATTTAAAACCATTCACAAAACTAACATTAGATATTATTGTTCTGCTTCACATTTTGTTATTAAATGGCGATTCTTGGATTGCTGTGCGTTTTATACTTGTCGGCTGACAAAGGTGGCTTGGAGTATTAATCAAACGATTATTGTGTCCTGTATATTATTAATTAATACTAATGATAAGATCACAACATTGTATACGCAAACATCGTATAACTGATGACTTATAGTTAAGTTTGTTTGTAGACTGGTAAAGTTTATAGTTGTCACAAATGAATTTACATAACACAATGAGTAAATATTCGAATAATAAACTAATATTGAAAGCGCTTACAAACTTTTACTCTTATAATAATAATAAATTTCGTTCAAAATTAACTAGAAAATAATAAATTTTAAATTATTAAATATTATTTATAAAATAATGAAAAATTATAGATATAAATTATACAAAAATATACTAATTTTTTTAAAAAATGAACCAAATTTTGTTAAAAGTTTACTTGAGAATGCCAAATTTCCTTAAAAATTACTAAAAGTCTAATTTTTTTTTAATTATATCCAAAAATATTAAATTGTTTTAGAAATTATTAAAGAATTGTTACTTACACTAAAAAATCTCAAATTTTATTAAAAATGTAGCAAATTCTATTACTTCCTAAAAATGTGATCAATACTAATAACATTAATTAATATATTAATATCGATTCGATAGAGTATGTTGTTTAGAACTGTATTAAATATTCCCATATACAAATAACAATTTCGGTACTAAATTCCTAATTACAAACGTTACATATATTGTATTTATTAACGAATAAACAAATAATGATTTATTTGCTTTCACAGGAAAATTGTCAGGCGATATAACACACCAAAGTCCTATAAGTCTGCATCCGAGTACTTCGTTCGCCGACCAAGTTAGCGCTGCAGCGCCTGGAAGCAGTGTCACAGTTACAGCAACAATTACGAAAGCAGATGACGAGGTATGCAAATATTGTACAAAAACACTTAATAATTTACTTTATTTAATATCATTATTTGCGTTTTAGTCGAGTTGGGCTTCTTCACCCAAAGACACCAATCTAATTGAGCCGATCCCGGAGGAAAGTTCGAGCACCGAAGAGGAGCATGTTGTTATATTTAGGCTGCCATCATTACATGAGTCCGATGGATTTTTACGTGATCCTTCCATATACACCGTGCGTTTTACATTTATGGCATTAATGTATAACACTAATAAGATATGTTTTAGGCTGAAACAACGCTGTTTCAGCTAGCACTGAAACGAAATTCAATCAGCAAGCAAATGTTGGGAGTTTCAAATGATACTAAGCAGCCAATAAAACAAGCTGGTTCTTTACAAAAAGTCAGGTGTGTTGAATGAAATTTATAAAACTTCGTGGATAAATTTAAGCTTTCAGTTTAGTCTCAACGAGTAGAAAACTGACGATATAAATTAAATTTTTATTCATTTCTTTACAGCGTATCAACGGATAAAGATTCAATGGACAGTAGCAAACAGCTATCAAGCGATGGAGGACCACCTGACGGCCTAGGCAAGAAAACATTGCTGCATGGTGATATGTCAGCGGCTACATTTCTTGACGTCGCCGTGTTGCGATGTTTGTTTATCTCGCATTGGCAAGAAGAGGGCATTCATTGGGGACTACAATACCTTTACAATCGGTAATTACACTACTCATTGACAATTTTCTCGTATTACTAAAATTTGAATGATGTCCTAAGTAGAGTTTGTTGAAATTTGTTGGTGTAAGAATTTATGCTTTCATTTCATTGAGAATCTAATTCTGTAACTTATACTTGCTGTGAGCTTCTTTTAGTATACAGTCATGCTTTTTGCCTTAATTAATCTTTTTATTTATGTCTGGAATACTCAATTTCATGCTTTTCCTACTTGCTCCTTCATATTGGTACTAAATTAAGTTACCCAAAACGTTGTATTCTCAATGAAATTGAAGCATTAATGCCTGCCTGTCTATTCAATCCTAACACCAGCGTATTTCAACTAATTCCATCTAAATTCAAATTTGTATCAATTTTTACAACCTTAATATTTTAATAGTTTGAAAGATATTAGTGAAGAAACAATAGTTCAGCATCCGGCAAGGCGACGCAGCAATTCACTCCCAATACCAAAAATTGAAGTGTCCGTCTTTCAATCCGCTGACAATAGGCCACCCGAATTTAAAGATTTTATCGAAGTACCGTCGGTGAAGGACGTTTCCTTGCTAGCTGGTAAGGCTCAACTTGTTTTATTTATTCATTAATGTTAATAATAAATTCATAGAATCACCATACACATCATCAAAACAATCGGAGGAAATGCTGCATACGCGACGAGCGAGTGAAAAATCAAAACGTCGCATGAAAATGGCCGATCTAAAAGCGTTTGTTGAAACGAAATTGCTTTCAAAGTCTGAAAGGGCGCTAGAAAAAGTGGGACAAGAAGATGCAAAATTCTTAGGCAGGCATATGGTAATAGTAATTGTGCAATAAATATTAAAATTTATATTAATATTTTGGACTATTTTTAGGACTATCATCGGAGTTTGGACACGGGTGATGAGCATTTATCGCGGCCAGCCTCAGCCATGTCTCGCATGTTTGAACCGACCAATTTAGTTAAGGGAAAGAGTATGCCTAGCTTAAGGTAAGTCAAAACGTACACATGCCACTGATAGCACTGTGCTCGAATTAAATACTTTTCTGTTTCTGACAAACAACGCATCTAATGGAGCAAGCACAATTCGGATGGACTGAATTCAATAGTGTTTTTAAAAGTCAGATCGGGTTTTCGAGATATTTTAATTTGAATGGCAAACATAAAACTTATTGTTAGTTTTTATTATTTTTTATTATTTATTTTATTCATTATAATTGTTCAATGGATTTAGTAGATTTTGCCTAATTTATTTGTAAAAAACAACTTTTTTTAGATTTCTTTAATGACTCTAAGGCTTCGTACACACGGCCAGGAGTTTCTCCGGCCGGAGGTTACTATTTACCTGCCGGCCAGAGAAACTCCTGGCCGTGTTTACACTATGCATTTTTCGATGGAAACGTCATCACCAACAAGATGCATCTCTAAATCATATCTGTAGCAACATATGCATTTTTAGTGCGCTTTACGGATTTTACGCATACCTACAAAATGCGGGAGCTCTTATAAATTTCGTCAACGCCAACAAGATGTACGTTTAATGTATATATCTGTAGCACCATTGTTTCTCAGACATTCAAATTGAATATCTCAAAAACCCGATCAAATTTAAAAAAAACGGTTTGCACCATGGAATTCGGCACACCTGAAATACGCTTATACACTAGATGCCTTGTTTGTTAGAGTTTGCAACTAGCACAGTGTACTATAATAGTTGACCGATAGTTGAATGCGGCGCAAGCAATTTAATACATGCGCAAAATAATTGAATAAATTGCTCGCGCTGAATTTAGTAAGTGGTGCTCGTATTCTCTTCTTCTTGTGCCCTTGATCTTATTTTCTGTGTTCTGTCTTTCTCTCAGCTGTTTGATAGATGAATTGCAGGCTGGAGGGTAAGTAGTAATAATTCAGTATCAACATTTAATCATGATTATTAACATCTTTAGTTAATTATCTCATGATTTATATTTATATATTTATATTTATCCTTGTTTTCACGTTTTCCGTCCACACTGTCCAAAATATGCATTTTTCAATCAATTCCATTTCTCCAGACACATCGGCGAAATTCATTGGGAGCGCCATCGAACGACCAAAAATTTTCAGCCGCACTCAATGGTTAATCCCATTATTACAGTGACCGAACATACACCAATTGCTTCTCCAGACTTTTTAAAACGACATGTAAGTATTGTTTCATAAAGAAAGGGCCTTGCACCCGATTAGACTTGATTTATTAGACGCGGTATATATTTCAGTAAGAACATGTCAAACAGAATAATTTCGTTTCTTTACCCATAATAAAATTGATCCACATATATTAAATCGAATCTTAACATATGGAAGGGACATAAAGCAATTACCTATTATAGTGAAACTGACAACAAGAGAATTACGCAAAGATTTCAATTTGAAAATCAATATTTTGCAGCTAAATATTGAAATATCACAGAAATAAAATAAACTTTTTTATATTTATATTGGTAATAGAATTTTTTCTACATTTTTTTATTATATAAATACGAAAAAAAGTACACAACGACACGCGGGATTCCCAAGCGGTCACCCATCCAAGTACTAACCGCGCCCGACGCTGCTTGACTTGCCTGATCGAACGAGAAGGCGTAGACCAGCGTGGTATGATCGTTGCATACGAGTTTGACTATACACTCCACATATTAATCATAATTTTAGTTGAATATATTAATTAAAACTTCTGAATATAGTATTTTATATCATCCCAATATCTTAACTAATACCTTTTTCAAAAATGTATAGAAATTGCTGTAACTCAATCTACTTAAATGTTGTCTACACAATGTAAAGAGTAAAGAAACAAAATTTAAAACATTCACTACCAACCGGCTCATATTTGCGCTACATGGTTTTCTTTAATTCCCCAAGAACTCATATTTCATCATTAATTTTTCATTGAAATGTATAGTAATAGTAATTTTGTTATTTTTTTAATTTCAGGGTTCCATAGACAGTCAACTAGACACGATTAGTTTATCAGGAACATCAAAAATATGCCAAGATCGCAAAACCAGCTTGACACGCTCGCAAACCGACTCAAACATAACGTATGCCGGCGAAGAAATCTTTGAAGCTCCTGGTTCATTTGCTTACATTACGAAAGAAGGCGATATCGACTTATATGTCGTGCTTAAAGTAAGCTTTTCGATGACTAATCTTGCAGCAATTCATTAATCACATTTTAGGCCGTACATTCAGCGGTTTTAAAGGAAAACGATCAGTACAAAACGCGCGTGTTAGAAGTGGTCGTCAATATGGTTGAGCTCCTCGTAGAGATGGGCATTTTAAAGCAATGTGTACGTGATGAAGCTGTGCAATCGCAGGCGACACCGACAGCCGGGAGTCCCGATAAGTCGCAGAAGGGCAGTACGATTGGATGTTCACCGACCGAGACCGTCAAGGATAAATGTCTGGAAATGAAAGTGATGCCACCGTTTTGTCTTATTATGAACACCATCATTCGGTATGTAAAATCATAGGCAGAAATATGAATGGGACTAAATATCTATTTTCATCACAAGTACTCCCAAATGTTTACTTGCATTCCCGATCGAAAAACATTCCGGTGCCATTTCTCCCACTCCCAAGGATTAGAATTTTACTTTAGACTAATACCAGTTATGATTATTACCAGGGATGGGGAGTCGATAAGAAAATTAGGATTCTAGACTCACGACTCCGGAATCAAAAATTTCGAACTTTATCTACGTTACCCACGTATTCATAATTACGCATGCGGTTAAAAGGGAGTCGAGAGTTAAAGGAAATATTTGACTCCCAATTCTCCACTCCCTTTTTCTTTAAAAAGCTTCAATTCCTCAACTCCCGATGCATGATTAACGACTCCTTAATCTTTTAAAAGCTTCAATTCCTCAACTACTGACTCCCTAATCTTTAAAAAGCTTCAACTCCTCAACTTCCAAATCCCTACTCTTGAAATAGCTTCAACTCCTCAAACTCCGACTCCTTACTCTTTAAAAAGCATCCACATGTTAACGCCCGACTCCCTATTCTTTAAAAAGCTTCAACTCCTCAATTTCCGACTCCCTATTCTTTAAAAAGCTTCAGCTCCTCAATTTCCGACTTCCTTACTCTTTAAAAAGCTAGTGGAATCCTAAAATGATGATGATGACAGATATCAGAACTTATTATTTACTCCTATAATCCCAATAGTGCCTCTCAATAACTTTTTTCTTGACCATTATCTACAACACCTAGTAAACCTAAATCCATCAAAATCACCTCCCATTTGCACATCTCTAATTATAGCTAGGAATCCGGATGACTTAAAATTTGCTAAAAAAATATTTCAGGGTGATTAAGCACCTAGGTTGTCCGAATGGCTGCACCACCAGTCAGCGTGATGTCGACACGTTGCGCACCCAGTGCAAAGACATCCTAGCCAGCTTGCACAAGACAAGTAACAAACAGTTTAATATCTTTTTAAAGAATTATGTGAAATATCAGACATTGAATGATGTATTAGATTTTTTCCATTCGTACGTGGGTTATTGTATCGATCCGAGTACTTTATTGTCGCCATTAAGTGAGTAAAATAGTTTCTTTTTTGTTATCGTATTGAAATAACGCTAGTTGAGCTCCTTTTATTTTAAATTTTACTGGTCTTACCATAAAATGCTTTGAAACTTGTTTCTCATTTTCATTATATCATCTTTACTATTCTTTATAGTTTTCTAGAGTTTTTCGTTTTGTTTTCATATGCTCATTATTTACATTTACATTAAATAATTTTCAAAGCACGAGTATACATATGAGATGTTTTTATTACACGTTAGACCAGAAGTGGGCCGCTAGCAAACCAGCCGATGTTATAATGCAAAATGGTTACACATCTAACTTTGGCACAGGCCTTGGTGGTAGCAGTGGTATTAAAGGCGTTGAAGGTCAGATTATTTCATCGATATTTAAGCCGCTCGTTACACGCTTCGTTCACTCGGCGAAGGAAATTAAATCCCATGAAAATTTGGTATGTTGATACTAATATATTCTCATCTCAAACACATTACAAATTAATTGCTGATTTTATTAAAGGGTATTTATTGTGAGGTTCGTCAGTTTATGACCTACGTCAAAGAAGGGCACGGAAGCGTGTTTAGAAGAGTCGCGCTCAGTGCGCTTTTAGATTCAGCTGAAAAACCCAACAAAAAGGAGCGGATTACACAAACAACCAGAGTTATTAGGTAAGCAATGTAAACATATAGATAGCCATTTATTATTTTATTACGTTTCATTACTTAGGCATATACATCACTCTGATTATGATGAGTCGCAAGATCTTGGAGAATCAACAACGTACCCGATCGATGATAAGGGAACACGCAGGACGCCGTTCAAGAAGCGAAGTACATCGTCGACCTGTGCTGTAAGTAAAGGGTGAAACACTGAAATCTAGTGATTTTGAAAACTCTTGCTCTAAAGACTGTAGAAAGGGATTCGTCTCTTATTTGATGTTATATTCTTCAAACATTTTTTCGTTTTGAAGCTGTGGACGATGTTTTTTGCATATAATTCTATTGTAAAAAACGTGTTTTTAAAATTTACTATGAAAGAAATTTATTTTAAAAATTATGACTCTGGTGACACTTCTTGGAGGGTAACTACTTTTGCACAACCTAACCTCACTTTTAAAGGCGAACCTATTGAGTTTATATGTAAGTCTCTCTTAAAGTTCTACTACTGCTTCGAAATGTGGCAGAATGTTTGAGAATAGCGGATAATTACGCTTCCCAGTATTGAATGTCTATAAAAAAGTATACGCATTTAGATGAACAATAAATTTACATTGGCATACAATTGGATTTGCTGTTTTAGTTATGTAATGTTTAGTTTAGTAATGTTGTTTGTTGGTAACCGTCAAGTAATGCAATCACTATGGTATTTAACCAGAGAGTTATACCATTTTCAGAGTAACTTGAGTTCAGTACTTCAACTCATATTTGATATTGAAAATATGACTAACACTAATACATCTGTTTATTATTTAGAGCTTATTGGAAACCGAAGGTGATGAGGCAAAATCAAGCCAGAGTCCGCTAAGCAACATTCGCAAAAAACCACACATTTTGACACCACGTCAAAGTGAACGTGCGCTAGGAATTACAGAGCCAGAAATCACAAACAAAGTCAAATCAAAGTCTCGTCTAGTTGGATTGGGTGAGTTTAACGAATCAAAACTTAATTTGAACATAATTAAAATTAATAATTTACAACATTGTTTTGCTTAGTGAACTGGTTCAAGAAAGGTGAGTCCAATTCATGCAGCAACTCCGATTATCCAGAAAGTACAGATAGCGACCCGGCATTCATGAAGCAACAGCAGCAGCAACAACCACAGCAACAGCAACAGCCTAAGTTTCATCCACGTATGCCAGTCAAAAGCAACAGCTCGGGGTAATGATCAAAATCACAATATAAGTCAAGATTCAAAAATTTTTAAAATGCGCTATTGCTTATAGAAATGTCGGCCAGTCCATACAGAAAGCAAAGCGACGCGTTGAGGATCGTTTTTCAAAGTTCGTGTTGAAAAAGGGAAAGAAGAGGGATAGTAGTCTTGATGATTCACCTGGGAGTTGTAAGTAAATGAAAGTTATTATTCACAAACATTTAGTTAAGTCCTACACGTACTTGATTTTTATGAAAAACTGAATTAAGTTCGGGTGGGGCTAAAGAGAGATAAGCATTAAGGATGTCCAATGCTCACTGGTGGTCATTGCCGCTCATTAGATGCTAAATTGGTGTTTCTTTGGTGTTCATTTGGTGCTCAAATAATGATAATTTTGATGTTCAATTTGTGCTCATTTGGTGCTCAATTAGTGCTCATTTGGTTCTCAATAGGTGCTCATTTGACATTCATTTGGTGCTCATTTGGTGCTCAATTGGTGCTCATTTGGTTACATTTAGTGCTCAAATGGTGCTCACTTGGTCTCTATTTGGTGCTCATTTGGTACTCAATTGGTTTTCATTTGGTGTACATTTGGTGCTCAATTGGTACTTAATCGGTGCTGAAATGTTGCGCACTGGTACTGATTGGTGCTCATTTGGTACCCATTTGGTGCACATTTAGTGCTCAATTAGAATTAACAGAATGTGTTTAATCCATTTTTCTAAAACTTTTTCACTTAGATTTAAGTCGAAGAAATTCGCTGGAGTTCGGCGAATCATCACGTGAATCGGAATTCGTCGTACTGAAAGAACGCCGCTTGGTGTCAATGTTTCCAATCTACTTGGGAATGAATCGGTTTTCATTTTTATTGGAAACATGTTCGCCTGGATCCGTTCCAGATGCTCAACTATTAGGCGCCGTTTTAGATTTGGTATTGAAATTATTACATAATCAAACTTGATGTCGTTACAATTTCTAATTGAATAAACAAACTAATATCGTTATTTTTTAGCCACATTCGGCAGTTGTTGCACGAGCCGCTTTAATTCTAGAGTGTGCACATTTTGTGCATTGTTGTAATAAGGGCCAATGGCCGTCATGGATGAAATTACAATTTCCAATGTTTCGGCCTTCGGGGCCAATATTGCCAAATCGCAATAATCAGCCCACTGGCATACGGCGCACGCATGTGATGCAACGCGCCGCCGGTAAAATGTTTTACCAGTGGGCGGAGGTTTTAGGTGCTCGCTTGGAGGAGCTAATCAATGAGGATAGGCAAAATGAGACAAATATTAATGCATTAATTGCTGATGAGAGCAAGCAACGTGAGTTGCTTATGGAAGACGAAGAGGAAGACTTCCTAGATGAAGGTAAGACGTAGAACGATAGTAGTTGTACGTGTAAAATTTCATCAACAATCTGTCGAAAGGTAACTAACAATTTTTATATATATAATTATATTAATTAATTTTAATTCAAGGGTCATGTTTATATTATATTGCTTCTCAGCTCTAATAATAATAATAATAACTATTTTTAACAAGTTGATTTTTAAGAAACGCTTTATTTTTATCAAGTAATTAGATGGTAGAAAGTTGTAATGCGCTACATATGTTGTTAGCGCTAATAAAATTGGATATCAAAATTACAAAAGATAATTTTGCTAAAAATTGGTTGAAAGAAATTTTGATTAAACAAATAATAATCGTTTAGTTAAGTGAAACTTTCTACAGTTTAATACATATTATATTTAAATTGCGTCGCATTATTGAATAATGAAATGAAATTGACTATTGTTGATTAAATAATTGACGTTAATTTATATTTGGCAATCATTATTTTCTTTATTTTGCTTATAGCAAGTATTAATTCGTATGGATCAAGTTGTCCAATAGCGTTACGTTTTATTGCATGCGTACTCCTACACGAAATAACTGCGTTTTTAAGAGAAACGTACCAATCGCTACCCAAATCGTCAAAGATTATTGGCAAGGAGCGACCGTCGCATTGGGAAAAGTACAGTAAAGAAGCGAGTAGTAGACGGTGGAGTATGGCGATGTCATCCTCAATGGGTCAGGCATCGGCGCAAAGCTTACAGTCGATTGCAGACGGCAGTCGAGATGCGGGGGCGCCGCCGTCGGAACGCAAAATCAGTTTCGTCGTGCACGAGCCGGACAATGAATCGGAGGGCAGCAGCAATACGACGGTCACAATTCCGGTTAATAATTATTATTCTCTCTTACTCTTTTTTAATTTTGAATGTAACGTTTTTCTTTATTAGTAACGCTTTAGCTTCCTATATCTAGTCTCTCTCTCTTCCACTCAACTCCACCCAACACTCTCAGGCGCATGTTTTCGGTGTTTAACAAATGCGATGTGACCCGTAGTTAAAGGTTAGTATTTCTAGGCGCTATTCCAAGGTGATGACGGCAAGCGGATGGCTCCGCCTAGATCATATTTGCTCAGACGTGGAACAACCGCCATGGCCGGAGGCTCATTTAAACGGCGCAGCTTAAAATTAAGACGAGGTACAAAAGATGGAAAAGATTTTGAAAATGAATGTAATACGGGAATATTATTTTAGTAATAATTGCGATTAAATTTTATATTTTAATAGGCAAAATTGCTGAAGTTAAACGTACAGACAGTATACAATCAAAACGTAAAGTTAGCTCGATCTCTGATCGCAGCGACACCTCAGAACCGGGTGTCGCTGATGCTAGTGGCGAAGAATCGCCTGGTGTTTTAAGCGATGATCAGCCACCTGAAAGTCCTAGTGACAGTAATGATAGCGATGAGATTACTAAAAATATGCCATGGATGAAAGTATGTCTATTTGATGTTAAAGCGCAAATCAATCTAATCACATTTTGTATATGTATATGTAGGCAATGGTCTCTATTGAAAATTCATTATACTATTATTGTACGCATCAAAATTATTGCCATCCATACTGTTATCGAAGAGTTATGAGAGGCACGTCTCGATTGGTTAAAGCTGTACGTAAGGTAAGCATCAATTTTACTTAATCAATATTTAATTTTGGAGTCAACATAAAAAACATTATTTGATATACCTACTTCTTCATGACTTAACCCATAAAAAATTGTGGTAGATGCCTAGATGTCTTAAAGAGTGAAGACGTATTTTACAATTAACCCAGGTCAGATTTTACTTCAAAAATGTTCTAAACATTCTGAATTTTTGTCTAAATATGTAGCTTGAAAAGTCTACTAAACTTGAGCCCCGAGTTTATGCTTTCAGATACTAGTTTTCTGCAATTATCGTAGAAATAATTAATTTTCCGAGAAAAGTAGTAGAATTATTAGTTAAAAACCGTAATTTGCCTCCTTTTGTCCCCGAAAAAGCAAATATTCTTCACACAAATTTAATGTACTCTTCAGAATATCATTAGAACAACATAAAAATCCCTAATTTTTACTTGAAAAATAGAGAAGTGATTTGAATATACCTTGAAAAGTCTACTAAACTTGAGTCACGAGTATATGCTTTTAAGTACTAGTTTTCTGCAATTATTTCAGAAATAATTTATTTTCTGAGAAAAGTAGTTATAAGGAATTACTAGCCAAAAACTGGATTTTGCCTCCTTTTGTCCTNACAAATTTAATGAACTCTTCAGCAAAAATTTAGAACAACATAAAAATCCCTAACATAATCCAGATTGCTTTAATTTTTTATTAAATTTCAAAGTTTCCTAAGTTTTAATACGGAAAACAAAAAACATATTTTGCGAGTTTAAGCTTTCAGATACTAGTTATCTGCAATTATCTCATAAATACCTAATTAGTTTTCGGAGATAAGTAGTTCTCAAGAATTATTAGCTAAAAACTGGAACTAGCCTCGTTTTATTCTCGAAAAAACGAATATTTTTACACAAATTTAATGAACTCTTGAGGATATATTTAGAATAACATAAAAATTCCTAACATAATTCAGATTGCTTTAATATTTTATTGAATTTCAAAGTGTCCTAAGGTTTGATACTGAAAAAAGCATATTTCACGACTACAATTCACCCACTAGTCCATTTAAATCTTTACCACAAACTTAAAAATTAGTACAGAGCATCAGGTAACTTTCGGCTATTTTCATTTATCTTTTTGAATTTTACAAATTGACTTCAAAATTAACTAAATTATTAAATACACGAAGCTACAAATGCAAGATTTACATAAAAATCAATTTGCAGGTTTATGGTGAAGAATTTGGTGTTTTAGAGGATAAATTAAACATTGATTTAGAGAGCAAAGTTCGCAAAAATAATAAAAAGGAGAAGAACCAAAATAGGAAAGTTTCAGATCAAACTAGCTCGCAAGTTTCGCCGATACGGCGCAAGGATAGCGTTGGGAGAAAGGACAAGTAAGATTATTCAAATTCCCTTCAAATAATATTACCACTTTGATCATGTTATAGAATCGATAAAAATCTAAACGGCGCCCATGGCAATAAGCTGGCATATCGTGCTTCCTCCAAGGATTTGTTGGACTCTGAAAAATACAACGATTTTAAACGAAGCGCCAATATTAAACTTACAGAGAAACCCGCCATTTTAAAATATATTAAATCACAGGTAAATATTTATTTACAGTCGTACCTTGGGACACAAGTTTAATTCGTTTGATCAGCGGCCTCGTAACACAATTTTGTTCGTGACTCAAACGAGATATGATATTAATTAATAATGAAGCGGTTTTTTCGCCCGTCGTGACAACAGCTCGTATCTCGAAATTCAGCAAAGCTCTCTAACAGAATATTACTCCAAACCGCAGCTCATATCTCTACAAGCTCGTATCTCGAGCTTCCACTGCAATTGAATATTCTAAATAATCACATCATTGTACTTTTTAGGTGAAAACTGCATTTCATAGTCCTTTAGCAGTCCTTTTAAAAGGCGCTGTTACATTAACCGAAGACCATTTCTTCGATATCATTCCCGTAGCATGGGAATTGCTACTCGAATCGAATCAGGAGGTGGCTGCATGTGCCGCCTCAATATTTATTCTATGCGCAGTTAAAGCATCACAACAAGTATCTGACCTAATGCAGTTCCAACTATCACATCCCGATCCTACCATTCGTATAAATGCTATTTTAAGATTTCAAGTGTTGTGGAAGCTACGGTATCAGGTATGGCCACGCATGGAGGAAAACGCTCATTTATTATT
>JARJDW010002557.1:0-28613 GCA_030264715.1 Adinopsis sp. GC000173
ATGCTTCAGTATCCTGATGATGATCGCAAGATCGAAATATCGATATAGATATAAATATACATTTTTGTGAACCTTACTAAGTGTTTTACTCTCTCAAATTAAAGAAACTAATCAATAATCAACCTGGTTCATCAAGTGAATGCAACGGATTTCCTACCATTTCTTGAAAATGCTGCTCTTTTTAACACTTCCTAGCATCATTAGGCACCATAATCACATCACAACTTAATAGGCGCAACTTGATATTTGGCACAGTATTCAAAATGTTAAGAAATAGTTCTCCTTAACATGTGAGACATTTGCTTGCGCCTATACGTTGTTATGTGATTATGATAGCTCACATTATGAAGAAGTTTAATGGTATGAGCAATTTGATTGTTAAATTCTCTATTGATATTTATTGAACATCAAATACACGTATTAATTGAATTATTCGGATTTATATTTTTGTATTCTAAAGATAAAATGATTTCATTTTTAATCATGATAGCGGAATCCGATTTACAAACAAAGGACTATTTATTTAATTGTGGTGCGCTTGTAAAATGCATACTAATCTCATTAAAAAAACTACTCCAGCGCCGCCACCACCTCATTGTTCCTATCTGAAAAAGCGCACGTACGCATCAACATAAATGTAATTTATGTTAAATTGTATTATGCCATTAGAAATTACTTTCATGTTGTGTTCTCGTACACATATACACCCACAAGACAAAGCACAATGGGGGTAATCTAATTCGTGTTTGGTGGCAGTGGGCGCTTGTGTGTCGCGTAAAGTAAAAGATGTCAACGTTGCGTAAACGCTGTGATATTTCACATATTGCGAGCATCACACGATGACGACGGATTGGAATAAATCGGCGGCCTTTTTGCGCGCGCGAATACTTAATTGGGGGGATAAAAGTCTATTCGTGTTGCGCCATCAGCAAATCGTCAATTTTGCATGATGTGAAATTTCGGCGCCTTAATTATTATTTGTTGGTATATGTGTGTGGATGGGTGTGTGGGCGTTAAGCGTACACACCTGAGCGCTAAATAATTAACCGTTGCACCATTTACCGCATGAATGTTTGATGATTCGCGACCGGTGAATAATTCTTTTTGCACAACGCGCTCATTCAATGCGATGATGATGAATGTGCGCATTGATACTGGAGTAGCGCAGTTTCACTTTTGCTAAAATGCACACATATACATACACACACTCGCGCCGATGAATTATAACGTCATTTTTTATATTCACGTTGTGGAAGCGCGCGTTTTATTTTCGGGAATGTACGTTACGTAAAATACATTCGTATAGAGGAGCCAGATATAAATCGAAGCAATTCAGGATGGTGGTAATTTATATAACAGGGAACGAACGTTCAAACGTTGGTTATTTGCTTGAATAACAGGAACATTTTTTACGCATCGCGTGAATGCTGTTATCGGAATGATTATGCCCTTTTTGAATGGGTACAAATTTGTTAATTTTTAGATCAACATTATTAGTAACATTTTTACATTCCATATTTTGTTAAACGCAAACTTATCAGTTCTTTTTTAATTCTACTACATACTCTATCAAATAAAGTATCGGAAATTGTCCGATAAAACGCAAAATATTCAGTATTCATTCAAATGCATGATGTCGCCTTTAAAGTTAGCTCTTCTTTAAATAATATAGTTACATGAACATATAATTCTATCGTTAAAACATTTTTTAAACCTATTTCTTTGAATTGAATTTAGTACTCACCACGAATTCTCCTTTTCACGTTCATTGGCTGAAAACGAGTGTTTCAAAGTATTAATTTCAGTTTTAAAGAATGAAAAAATCAGTTGGTGCTATATCTGACGATTACAATGATCGTTCTATAATATTGACTAAGTATTTAACCAGAAATTTGGTTAAACTGAGAGCCTTATAAGAGGATGCCTTATCATAGTGCAGAATCCGTGCATTCTCACTCTTCAAATTTGCATTTTTTACCGAATTTGCAACTTTAAACACCGTATTATGCTTACTTATTATTCTTTTTTTATCGTCTGTCCTTTTGGCAACAATTCCAAGTGTCCAAATGATGCTAACTACAGATGAAGTCATTGATGACAGGCTAAAGCGATGCAATACTTGTATCACATATTGACCGCTTCTGAATGCATGGTACCTAGTGTTTTTGATAAAGTTAATTCAATGTAAGTCTTATGCAACATTTATAGCGATTTGGCAAACTAAATGCCATTTGCAATGTTAAATTTTTGCGCAATATTTGTATATATTTGTAAAAATTGTGACAATCATTTGAGATTTTCGATTAAAAAAAGTGCTGTAAACAAACTATTCGGCATATGGTCATCACATTATAGATCAGGAGAATTAAATACATACATACAAACCTAATATTATTTTACCGCGATTTTTATTAAAATATTATTTGTTTAATATGTAAAAAAAGATTTTGATGATGAGCGTTATTATATAAAAAAAGAAAAATATACGTATGTTTTGTTAGAATATATTAATGACCGCATGAATATTTTCGGAAAAAATAGTTTCGAAACACCATTTGCAGTTTGAGTATGTACATTTCGGCAAGGCTCTAAAAATAGAAAAGCAACGTTTGGGAAATGAAATTTACATTCTTTGTTAAAGTAAACTGCAATTTGTAAGTTTCTCGGTTGAAAAGTCGCTAAAGTATATTTTTCTCGGAAGAATTTGCTAACCAATATAAATGTGTGTGGCGATGTGGGCTTTTAAGGCTACATTTTTGAAATGTTCAAATTGCATGTTTGAAAATATTATCTAAAATTGTAGATATTTATATTTGCAGTTGAATGTATGTATATATTCATTAAAAAAAAGAGACATTTATTAAAATTGAAATGTAAATTATAAAATATTTAATTAAATGTTTCATTTCTTCTTATAAAGAATGGAAGCATTTTAGCTGTAAACTGCTTGTAATTTATAATATATTAAAATGCATAAAAAATTAAATTAAGTAAAGTCTCTGTAGTTCTTAGTAATCTGATTTTAATACGAACAAATATTATATTTGTATCATGATTAAATAAATGAAAAATGTTATTTAATCGTACAAATTTTAAAAATAACTAAAGAACTGATATTAATTTTTTAAATGAGTCTTATTCTTATTAAAAAATGTGCAATGTCAAATTGGCTCTCATTCATGGCGCATCACTGTCCCCATATATTGATAGCCATGCATGCTAAGTTAAAGTAATTAAAATGAAACGCTTCTTATTGTTTGCTTTACTCCATTTTTTGCGTTTAAAAGGACGCATAAAAATTTTAATTTAACTTTTATTTGTATAAAATTCAATCTGTAGAATAATGATTAATTCCTATCGACTACATTAAAATGTGATTTTTGTTTGTCAAAGTCCAGTAAAGCGTTCGATTTATCCGAAAATCTAATCAGACCTTTCCAAAATAAAACACAATTAATCTGCTTTATTTACATAGTTTCGTTAATCGCCTCGCACACAAATAAGTTGTCTGTCTAATAACATAGTTTAATCTGCGTTAACTTTATCCAATCGATTTTTAGGTTAATAAAAATATTACAATTTTGTGCATAAACTACAATACATACATTAAAGTAATAAAATCATAATACTGAGTACGTAAGTATCGATTGCTTCTGTTTGACAAATGCCTAATGTGCCAGTTGTAAAACTGGTTTAATTAATTTATAATTAATATTGGGTTGGCAACTAAGTAATTGCCGATTTGTTCAATCAAATAAGAAAGTTTCTTTTTAATGGAAAAAACGTTAATCTATTAATATATATTTTCCATTTTGTTTGATGACTTTTTGTCATGTTTCTGTTGATTATTTTGATTTCATCCTCATTAAACTCACCTAGTCATCCTTAACGTTCGTCATCTTTAAGAGAATGATCTTTAGAACGGATTTTTTTAAACCAATTTTGGTGTTTCCTTTCTTTAAGGGTTTCATCACCACTGTGTTCTTTTCTTCACAGAAATCATAAAGCAAAATATGACAAAAATGTTCGTTTTTGCACTCCATATTAATATTCACGTAAAAAAAACACTTTGAGAAAACATCTACGCAAGCTAGGTTATGATGACAGTTAACATATATAATAAGAAGAAGATCATAACATTTACGGATATCCTAAAAATGCGACTGACAAGCATTTATAACTGAAATCGGCAATTACTTAGTTTGTCAATCCAATATTAATAATAAATTAATTGAATCAGTTTTATAACTGGCGCAGTTTTGTCGCCGGCCTTTTTAATGGGTTAATATAAAATTTATCTATTCAGTGAAACCAATCTAGTGTGCCGACTTCTTTTCAACCATTTACTACATAAATATAACTTACCTATACAGAGAGCAACTACAATATTATTACTTTAACAGCAAAACGCATTCAAGTCATATTTGCGAAGCGAAGAAATGAGATGATGACATTGTGCAAACGCTGACACCGTTTTATGTTACGCAATTATTCATGCATGCATTTCATATGCGCGCAAGATTGTCGAAATGATTTGCGATGCAGAATCAACTTCCGATATGATGAAGTGGAATTTTGCAAATAGTTCCGGCAATACATTTCAAATGATACGTGCATGATACATATATGTACATATTTGAAGGCAAACCACTTGAAGTGCTTTTGTCGGCCGGGCCGATATTGTTGTCGTTCAACGACAAAATGCATTTTGCTACCACCAAAAAAAACCAACATTCAAGAAAAGCATTGATTCAGAAATGACTATATGTGAATTTATTTTAAATTGAAAATTAGATTATTTTTCACACACATTCGACGTGTTTTGTTTGCGCTGCAATATTGTATTCTACACGCAAAACAATTAATTGTGCTTTTCATAATTGCTATATTATTCAATTATTACAGCATCATTAGTTTTTTTGAATGTTGTACATTGTAATACCTAATGTACGCATTTACATCACAATTATTTGTTATACTATTGACATATATTGTTTACATTAAATTTTGTTAATTTATTATGGCATGCACTTCATTAGTTGAAAAATAATATTATACAATTACAATTGAATCAGTGGAAATAAAAAGTTATATACCTATCATTAATTTTACAAAATTAAAATATCAGGGGCAGACAAATGCCAGTTCGCGATCCATTTTTATTCAAAATAAAAAAAGGAAAAAGATGAAGCGTTCAAAATACAACTGAAAATGTTTTTTACCCGAAAGTCGCTTCTCGAATATAAGTTGATTTTATGGGGAGGAAAGGGGGCGAGTTCTACATGTTTACAAATGTCTATAAAATTATCAATCATTTGAGAATATTAATTTTATCAAAATTTGTAACTAATGAAATTTTACACACAAAAGGTTCAATAAATTATATTGTTTTTAATTTTAAATTGCAATAAATTTAATTAAAAATCGACATTAATGATGAACATTCTTAAGGGTTTTATCAAAAAAATGTACTCAAAATTTACAAAAACTTATTAATGATACTATGAAATTTCATACTAGCCATTACATCATTGTCGACTTTCATGTTGAATATAATGCGAAAATTGTACATACGTGCTGTGATAATAAAGCTTTTCTTTTGAAATGTTGACTTTAAATTACGCATTTGAGCTCTAAGATTTCTAGGGAATTTTCTTGGGAATCATAATCGCATGACAACCCGTAAACGCACATGGATATTTGGTGACATGGGACATCTTAAGTTAGTTACCTCTTTAACACTTGAAGTAAACGTTTGTGACCTGGGTTCTTATTTGATTATTCTTCCCAATGATGTAAATAATCATAATTATAAAGAAACTAATGTGGATCGCCGATAAAAAATTGTTGCCCACCCCTGCTCTACCATGTACTTATTACATAAACAACTATTTTGTCGCTTAAGGACAGGATAGATTTTATGACACGTTACCAATTTGTTCTCACTGTTTCAATTAAATGCGTGCATGTAAATTGGCGCTTAAAATGTTGTTTATCTACACATTTTATTGCATTTATTAGTCAATGACGATGTAAGTACCTACGTTAATTTTTAATGCGAACCAAACTTAATAATTTATTAATATTTTTGGCGCACTGCCTATGCAAATATGAATTTATTTTGACAAATTATTTATGTTTATGACCTTCCTTAATCCGTAAACATGTTTTTAATCAATGCCCGTCTGATGCTAGAGATGCATTTTCCGTCAATTGCGTAGTAATTTTGAAATCCTTACTTTCATTCAGTCCATATTGCTGAGCGATGATTTCATTGTCTGCTGTTGCAATTTGAATGTGATGCTGGGTGCAATTTTTTGCCTTTATAAAATAAGTCTTTTGTGCACACATGAGAGTTGTAACTTAATGATGATGCTCAAGTCTTTCCTTTGCTGAATGTTTATTAAATTGTACCATTTCTCAATAATTGTTTGAGGGTCGTTACTTCGATTAACATCGTTTATTAAATCTTGCATAAACTTACTGGGGCATGTTTTAATGCATAATTACAAACTAGAAACTAGTGCTGGATAAAATTATGTCAGAAAATATTTATCTCATTTAGAATAGGTGAAATTTCAAATTTGGTGGTCCGTATTATCAAAAAGATTGCTGGCCACTAATCTCAATAACTACACCACCTAACAAGATATATAATTTTTATGATTTTATGCTACGTTCGTTTCGCACTAATTAGCTAAATAACCATTTCTGCAAACAAAATATTTGTGATTTTATCTTGTTTGAAAATTATGATATTATTTTTCAAATCTAATTAGCAAGAAAATAAATAGATATATCATAATTTGTTTTATTTTATATTGTTTGATGCAGCAAAACGGTATGAAATTCAATTAACTATTTAATTAACAATAAAGCGGTAATTATTTTGTTAAAATGTTCTTTGTTTATTTGCAATTTTAAATAGGTGCAATTTTTATTTGTCATTTGTTATCTAAGCATTTTTTTGACATTATAATGAACGAATGAACTAACTTGAGTGTAAACCAAAGCTCTTTTAATAATATTTATTTTCTAGTTATATTCTACAAACTACAAATGTTATTTCCACAACAATTAACAGAATTAACTTTGTTTGTTAAAAGTTTTGAATTTCATATTAAACAAGTAAATTACACGTCGTATTCTATTTATAGAATACAATGTGTAAAAAATGTTATGCAAATGCTCTATTCAAGTTTATTATCAAATTAATTTGCGCTAAAAATACCGCGCCATTGTTTCAAAATTAAACATATTTACGGATTTGAAGAAAAGCAAGCTAATTGCAAATTAATTTCTATTTGTAACAATCTACTTGTAGTTGTTAAAGCAAGCTCTTTTTTGTTTAAATATAATTACCTACCTACATCATGCTATATGAGTTAATCAATTATATATTTTTTATATTTTATTAATCAAGGAAATAAAATACGAGGGTCATTCAATAAGTAACGAGACAAATTACCACTATATTGATCGATATGAAACTTTTAGGACATAAAGTAAGCAACTTTGCAAAGACATCTGATCAGCTGTTTAATCATATTTTGTAAAAATAACCTCAAATTTACTCAATTAACGATAGCGAGTCTGATCGAGAAATGCACCATGAAAGTCGTATGCTTCTACTCAAAGTTCCTCTGGCTCACAGTGGTGAATCCATGTTTCATCACACGTTAAAATTGTTTTGAAAAACCTTCTCCTTCAGTCGAATATCGATTTTTTAACTGTTGATTGATTTGAAGCCGAGTTTCTTTGGGAGCGCCCATGAGTTGTCTGATTTCCCATCTCGCACAGGTTTTCTTGTACTTCAGCTTGTTGTGAAAAATCTTCCAATACTTGCGTTTTCTTTTTTACTTATCAGTTCAACAGCGATACGGCTATTGTCCCGAATTAACATGTCAATCCGAGATTCGAGAGAAGAAGTCCCAACTTCGACCGATCGTCCATTGCGTTGCTCGATTCACACAATTCTCTCCGTACACTATTAACATTCTTTCGTGGATTTTACTAACTTTCTCAGTTTCCCCGATTAAAAATCTGATCATGGCACGTTATCCTTCCACGGTGCAATTCTCCAGCGGACTCGCCAACGTTAACTGAGTAAATTTAAGTTTATTTACAAAATATGATAAGGTTGCCAACTTTATATGCTGAATGTTTCATAGGGATCAAATCATTTGTTTTTGCGCAGTAGCAATTTGTCGCGTTACTTATTGAATGACCCTCGTAATTTTAGAGACCAACCAGCAATTCAGAATTTAATTTATTATGTGATGTTTTTATATTAATCTGAATTTAAGTATTTCGTAAAAATAATTTAAAAACAAATTAAACTACCTATAGAATTTAATGTGTACATATTTTTATATTCTTAGAGGTTTAAAAAAGACAATGATAAAAATAGCTACATTAAGAAAGCTTTGCAAATCATACAGCGTATGTCGGTTCCAGTTCGTCATACAAGTGCAAAGGGTTAACACTAATTTAAGGTTTTAAACGGACTTTTTATCTGTAGTAAAATATTGTTGTTTGTATTTTCCTAACAATATTTTATATTAAAGTTACTATAATGCCAGGCGTTTCAAAATCAAAAACTTTTATTAAAATTTAATAGGTAAAGTTTTATGAATAAACGATTTTATATTAATGATTAAAACTATTAATAGAATTTTGAATGCGTTCCAGCAAAATTATTATTATAAATAAATGAACAATTCAAACAGCTTGCGAAAATTATTAAACGTCCAATTAGTCGACCGCCGTCTGAATAATTTCAATAAATCATTTGTGTTCGTGTTATTAAAAACAAAAGAATACCAGCTGGACGTTTAATGATTTTCATTACTTTCAATTGAAATTCATCAACTCATTGATTTAAAGTAATAATAATCACAAAGTCGGTGTCAATTTAATTTTAAATTGTTTGTTTGTGAGACATTTTTACAGCCCAGACATATACACTTTAATGAAATATGAAAAGTTTTGTTTGCATGTTGTCAACACACTTGAAAATTCATGGCACGCTGACCAACGCATTTAAAGTTATTAATTAACTTTATAATATTAATAAACTTTTCTTCAAACTTACGAAAGCTTATTATGCGAACAAATACTACTATAACTTTATATTAAATTAAAGTTTTTTTTGTAAAGACAAGATTCTCGTATTAATTACACTTTGCCATTGCTTTTTATATAGAAGTAATATATAATTTTTTAATGTATGAACGTTGTTTCTATGTCGCAGGTGATTTACTGTTGAAATTAATGTAGGTAAGCAAATACGCTTTTTTCTAGTTGTTTATTAATAATAAATATGAATAATGTACATTTTATATTAACTAAATGTGTTAGGATTTCGCATTTGACTTATTCGTAGCAAAAAAAAACAAATTGTTCGAATTTGTCTGGCAAATAAAGTGGGTTAAAAGCACAGGGTCAGGTGTTTTCCAACGACAACAATAAATTTTCGTTTCTTTTAAAATTTATTCAGGTTTTTTTATACATACGTGTTTAAATGTACATACAGAATGTCCCTGGCACAAATCTGCATTGGGTATAATGCTTAATGATAATTTGATGCTTGTCCCAAAAATCGCACTGCAATGCCTCTATACAATGTGTTTCTTTCAAAGGTATACAAAGGAAATAAAATCTATATACTTTATAGTACATATCTCCACCCAGATTCTTAAACATTAAAATTTGGATAGAATTTATTTATTTTTTCACCTTTCCAATAATTTTAATAAAAAAATTTAAGTATTTTTATGGAAAATGTCAAAAATCATAGAAAAATATGAAGAAAATTGTCGAAAAATTTTCCTCGTACGCAAAAAAATTTAATGTTTAAGAATCCTGGTGGAGATACTAAACAGAATATACCTAGATTAAATCTTTACTGTATACCTTTGAATGAAACGCATGTATAAAGAAATTGTTATAGGTGCAAAGAAATAGATACTACAGCTACATGTGTAAATGTTCAATAATTATTCAGGATGTCCTAGGAACAAATTTACAGTTTGTAATCAGATCTAATGATGCTTTATGCTTCTCCCAAAAATTTGGCCACTTAATTTTAGAACTCTCTCTATCTACAATGTAAAAAATTATAGTTATAAGTGCGAAGAAAAAGATACTACAGTTTTGTGCATAATTATATACGTTATGAAAGTCCAATTCGTATAGAAAATTTGCATCTCATTTATTAATTTGTCTAAAATTCCTTACATCCAAAAAATGTTCACGAAAATTTATATTTACTTAGCGTTATCATAATAAGCACCTATGCTTGATTTAATGGTAATTAATTAAATAAATACTTAAAGCTAATTTACTAATTAATTTTGTTATGTTAATGATTATCAGAACAGTCTTGTTGGTGTAAGTACATACATACATTACACATAATCATTCATCATAATCGAAACGGACATAGCTTTATTGCACTGCGAGTGACTTCTCACGGTTTCTGCTTATAAACCAAACGTTTTCCTATTAACATGGAATATTTTTCTCATTAAAATAATTAAATGTTGAATTAAAATTTTATGTATTACTCCTATTAATTCATTTTAATATTCTCATTATTATATACTTTATATATTTACTTATATTTATATTTATTATAATAGTTTTTTATGTATTATTGGTTGCACGTCAAAATTATGAATTGGCCGTGTGAAATTTTGTTTTTAGTCGTATAGAATATTGCAAATTTAAAAAAGGCCGCTTGTTATGTGTTAAGTTTAGTCGGATCTTCGCTCAAGTTCTATAATAATCATATTTGTTTATTTCGTTTGATTAAAACCATGGCGTTTATCGGTTATGACAAATTAAGCTTGCGTGTTGTACTAATTAATTGATACTAATCGTCAAAAAGTAAAACACATTTTAGATTTTACCTAATTCTTACATTAAATTAAATTATTGTATTTTTTGAGCTCCTACTTATTTGCATTTTGTACTCTTCATTTGTGTCCCCTGATTTGAATAGGGAAAACCATTTTCAGCATTATATTTTTTTAGTTTCATTTGATGGACAAAGAAAAAATAATTGCTTAATCTCTTCTTTTTGTTATCTAATTTTATTATCTATCAAATAAACATTAAAATTTTTCAGTCGAAAAATATTGAAATGATAATATTCATAATAAGAACTGATGCTCAAATCAGTCACGAATAATTTATCAATTTTATGCAATATAAATGAGGGAGTTAGGCGAAATTAACTACAATCAGCAGTTTGTATTACATTTATTCAGCGTGCGTTCTTGGCTGTGCGATCAAATTTATACGCTCAAAATACGAGGGCGAGTTGGTTTCACACTTCAAACTAGATACGTTGCGGCGAAAACTTTCAGATATTTGTTACTTAGCAGATTAACAGATTTGCCAGGCAATTATATACGAAAGTTGCAAACTTCTTCTTCCATGTGCTGATAGCATAATGTACAATTGATAATAAATTTTAATTAAAACAACCAACACTTTGAGAATGTGCGAATATAAATTGCGCTGCAAAGTTAACATATTTAGAATTACAAAAAAATCATAATTAGTTTAGAGCCGGAATTCGCTAAATTAAAACGCAGTTCAATATTGCTGGTAGTCAAAATTAATCATAAACCTATTGTGAATGTAAAGATTCTTAACAAAGTTGGTCCAACCTTAAACAAAATCCGATATTAATAAAAACATGGCAAAATGTGATAAAATATTGACCGGTTTTGGACAGTTATATGCAAAAAATGTTCAAAGTCTAGAAATAAAAACAGGGTTTATAAAAACAAACAAAAAATACGTTTTTAAATACAAATTTAGTAAACCAAATGTAAAATTTTTAACCTTTTCATTAAATTTATGCTTTGCAAACTATAAATTTTCGGATGGAATCAATTTTGTTTATTCCATGTTTTTAAATAATAGTAAATCAAAATTAAATATTATTACATGGAGGTTTTAATAAATTTATTTTATATTAACAAAATATAACTTTAAACTCGAAGTAAAGCTTAATTTTAAACCTAAATTAAGTTAAACGTCTATTTTAAATTGTAAGACACTTGGACGATTTGCTCAATAAAATCCCAAATTTTACAATTAACTCTCCCATTTAGAAAATTTAATACTAATCGTAAGTTATAGAAGTTCGTTGTAGCAATAGGAATTTTTGATTGTCATTTGATACTTTGTAGATTATTAAATCATTTTTGCATGAATAATATAATAAAATATAATAATATTCCAGTTTAAGACATTTTTTCAATATTTTAATGTTCATCAAATGTTTGCATAAGCCATAGCGTTACTTTAATTTTTTAGTATAAAGTTGTAGTCTTGATTTAGACTTGTTGGATTTATTTATCATAATTTTCCAGAGATTTAGTTAGGCTTGTGACGTTTTAATTAGTTTTCGTATAGCACATGTAGCTGTTCAAGCATGCGATTTTGTTGGCTTTATTTAATTTGATAAATTAGAAATTTTGCGCTCATTTAAGAAAATTAGATTCGAGTAAAAGTTGTATGAGAACTAGGTGCGATATTAGTTTATAGATTGTTTATTAACTTAATCATAGATTCCAAGCATGTAGAGTTATAATTAGCTTTCGCACGAAAACTAATAATCTGAGAGGAGATTTTGACTCTACGCAGCTGTAGAATGTTATAAAATATGTGCTTGCTACTCTAATACTATAGGTATTATGATATTATCTATATAAATTAGTGATTTTGAACTAACAATGTTATATTACGGTGTTATACCATCTTCTTATTATCATAGTTTTAATCCCCAATGTAAATGTTTCGCAAAAACGTAAAACGTATGCCGTACGCCGTTTTGCGGTCGCTTAATTTTATCGATGACATGCAATCCATTCAAAGCGAAGACAATTTTTTAGCGCGAATTGCACCCATTGGAATACTTAAACTTTTCTAGCCCGTCACCATTGTTACAAACGCTACCATCTATTTTTGGTAGAAAATAAATGTTATTGATGAGATCGTTTCTATCTATAAAAAGCTGCAGGCGAATATATACGTGCTCAACTTATTGTTGCTGCGGCAAAAGCTTTAATTCCATTGCATCTTTCACATACGTACGTACGTATTTAACATTTTTAAAGTTTATTTAACAACGCTTAAGAATGGTTGTAGGTTAACGGTAAGGACGTGTCTGGCGCCTTCGCCATTATTACATGTGCAAATTGCACTAGTCGTACGAGGTTAATCTATTAAAGAAATTCATATAAATTACTTAGTGGAGAGTGTAAAATATGTTTATTTATCTAGATTAATATCACAATTGGTTTATTAAAAACACGTAGGTGTATATTTATTATTGTGTTGAGTGGGTATCAACAGAAGATGTTAAATTATGTTTTTTCGTATAAAAACAAAGCATAAATATGGAATGTTTAAGTGAAATAATATGCTTGCTACTTAGATAATATTTATAATATATTTTTTGTTTTAGATGTAAATTTGTTTCATAAAATTGACATTTATTGTACGAAAATAAAACTAATGTTTAAGGCAGGGGTGGACAAATGCCGGCATTTTAATTCAAAATAAAAAAAGGAAAATGATGAAGCGTTCAAAATGCAACCGAAAATGTTTTTTACTCGAAAGTTGCATCTCGAATATAAGTCGATTTTATGGGGATAAAAATGGGCGAGTTTTACAAATATCTATAAAACTATCAATTATGCCAGAAAATCAAGTTTATTAACATTTGTAACTAACGAAATTTTAGATACAAAGGGTTCAATGAATTATTGCAATAAATTTTATTAAAAATCTTTATGAGGGATGAACATTAAGGATTTTAAGAGCAAAATTTAGTCAAAATTTACAAAAACTTATGAATGATTAATTTAATCATTGTCGGTTTTAATGTTAAATATTATACGAAAATTGTACAAATGCGATGTGAAAAAAATGCTTTTCTGTTGAAATGTTGACTTCAAATTACGCATTTGAGCTCTAAGATTGTTAGGGAAGTTTTTTGGGAATCATAATCACATGACAAACCATAGATGCACATAGACATTTTGGGACATAAGGGATATCTTAAGTTAGTTACCTCTTCAGCACTTGAGATTAACGTTTGGCTAAGCATTCCTATGTAATTATTCTTTCCAATGATGTAAATAATCATAATTATAAAGAAACTCATGTAATACGCCGATAAAGAAAATTGTTGTCCACCGCTGGTGTCGATATTTTAAAGGATTTTTAAGCAAGTTTACAAGAAAATGTATCTAAAAATATTAATTAGGTTTTAAGTTATGCTACTCCTTATACATTCACAATATTAAATATCTAACTTAATTACTAAATTAAGTAGGAACAGGAAGTTATTTTAAAAATATTGTATAAATGGAATTAAACTTCTCACAATTTGAAAATAAGGCTACTCATGACTAGTAATTTAATGTTGCGTGTATATCTAAGACAAATTTTACGAAACTGTGTTCGTTCCTACATGCATAGACATAAATTTCTTAAATCGAATTAAAGAATCTCGTATCATTTAATTTGAGTTGCGATTTTTGCGCTTGACGTATAATTGAAAATCTAATTAAAATAGGTAGGAAGAAAATTCGCGTTAAAAGCAGCAAACACCATCTGTTACAGTTCCAGATGTTTAAAATATTACCGCTCCTATGCGCCTTTGTGTGAGTGAATGTGTGTGTGTGTGTGTGTGTGTCATAATTGCGAATCCTCATCCACCACGGCAAGGCAGAAGAAGAAAGATGAATGAATACACACGCAAACATTAATTAATTAATTTGGCATGGTGCGCGCGCGTCCGCGAAAAAGTGTCATGTAAGAGATAAATCGCGCGTGCATTGAAAATAAAACGTACCCATGAGATGATGTTTGAAAATTTCGTGTTGTATAAGCTATGCGGTGGGAATTAAAGTCGACGATCATAACCTGTCACACATTCGCGCGCCATCTATAAAAAACAATAACGTGCGCGCATATGAACACCCGCACACAAAAAATGTTATTCCCGAAAGATTTCTCGGTGATTGGTTTTTTGTTTCAATACATTTGATATATTTCACAAGCGGTTAACTGTATTTTATAACAACAAGAAAAACAATTTTTCTGATTACGCTCTGTCGATGAATTTCGGTCGGGGTGGAATTGGGAAAAGTTGTTTTTATCATCGGGTCGGCCGAAATCAAAACAGATAATTTTGTGATTTGATGCGCAGATGATGAGGATTCGATCAGGTTTTTCATTTTGCTAAATGTCTATAGTTGAAATTCTCGATGATTCTTTGATTAAATTTCAATGTATAATAAGAAATTAAAAATAACAATTCATAGCATTTGGAAAAACCAAATCCGACTCTTGCTTAAAGTTTTAAAAATACATTTCAAATACTAAATTTACAATTGGTTTGGAATATTTCTATTTTTTAACAATATTAAATTTTATAAATATGTATTATTTAAAGAACATCAAGCTTAAATACAAATTTTAATAGAAACAAGTATTTTTGTAGAGCCTAATTTATAGATATTCCTTAAAAAAGTCTAGTGTTTTATATATAGTATATTAGCAAAATAGTTAATAGATATATTAAAATATAAACACCTACAATTTGGAAATATATTAAACAATTTCTTTACGCTTTTATTATATATTTATCACTTTTCTAAAGAAATGCAAGTATTACTTCGAGTCTCAATAAATTTAGTTCATTACCTCGTTTCGCAAATGTTTACTTTTTGCACTCGTCATATAAACAGCTTTTTTGTTGTAACGCGGCAATAATGAGAACTTCGGCCAATGTTCTATCTATAGTACAATAGTTAGTGAAACTATTTTATTATTGTCTACATTACATACAAGGACTTTAAGCTTCAATGTTTGTTCAATTATTTTGAAATTCAGTTATTTGTCTTATTAGAATGAGATTTAAGTATCCATTTTTCTAGTACTTTTTATATCATACAAAGTGTATAACACTCTGTTTATGCATTATTTTTAAATTACCGTTCTGTGAAATTAAAAATTTTGTATGCCTTTATTGCTGCAACAGAACTTGAAAGAAAATACCCACATCACTATTTAACGCAAAATGAAATCTTCTTCCACAAATAAATGAAGCTGTCACCGGCGGCTCCCATTCGCCCCGGCTTGACGCTGCGAAATTGTGACAAGAAAGTTGACGTTGCGCGTCGGCAAAACTACACGATTAATTAGCGATATTTCGTTGTCGTGTATAATTCCCAGCGTGCTCTGCTCTGTGCGCCACCGCATTTTTTGCTTTCGTTTGCCATCATGCGCCCCCCCCTACCCCCTCACCGAATGCGGTTTGAAATCTCATGAGAAATTAACGTAAATTTCTTGTGTCTTATTTAATGTATTGCTTTATATTTGATATTATTTTTGCGCGGCAAATGGATTGAGATGTATGTATTTGCTGGCTCCAGATGAAAGGCGCATTTCTTTTTGTGTGTACTTTGCGCGCGAGCAAATTGTGCGTGCTCGCCGGGTGTGCATTGCACGCACAAAATGATAATTGATTTAATTACACTTGCGAGAGGCATTACGTGCCGCTTTTTTTTCTCTTTCTGTATCTCCGTCTGTTAATGAACCAACACTTTGATATTATTTATAAGTGTAATTTGTTGATGACGTTTCGAATTGCTGCTAATTAACTAAAGAATTTTCCGTGTTTTCAGCCGACATGAAATCTACTAATTGCTGAAAGGTATAAATTAGATTAAATCCCAAACAACAATATCAAATATTATCTGGGGAAAGTTCATCGACATGTTTATTTGTTGACGAAGCTGTCGTAAAATTATGATATTTCGCGCTCGACGTTTTCGAGTTGATTATAAGGTTATGGTTACAAACAAAATTTATTATAAAAATGGTTTTAATTCTATTTAAACATCTAACAATTATAGATCAACGAAATAATTTACAATTAGGTCGACTGCCGAACAAAGTAATAAATTTTTTTCGTTGTAAAATAAAACTTTTTTTTGCTAGATTCGCCATATAAAATGAGAGAAAAGTAATCTTGAAACGTTTTGCATTGAACGCGAGAAAAATTGTTCTAAAAGTTTTAATTAAATTAATTGCGTATTTATTCTTGTGTGAAATAGAATGTAAATTTACATTAAATTAAAATCTATACGAATTAGAATGAATGAAACGCTATCGATTTTTGTTTTCGAAAATGATAATGTGTTTACGTAAATTTGCATAATTTCGTATTAGGATTACTTTTAAAACGGACCAGTAAGTAGCTTTCGATATTTCGTTTATTAAATGGATATTCTTTATTAGTTTAATAAAGTGAATGCAAATTCAAAGTTGGAGTTGAATGCAAATGAAGGAAAAATTATTTTACCAATTTAATTTCATTTCTATATCAAAATAGATTTCATAGACCAGATTTTGAACTCACGTTTAGTAATAGATATAGGATCAATTTAGAACATAAAACGGGTGCAAAAAAGTGCCTGTAAACTGCACGCATAAGTAAATTTTAACTATTATGTACCTGAAAGTTACATTCCTACATGTATTAGTCACTAATTATGACAACTAAAGAAATATAGTTATTTTCTTATCATTAGATTTGATGGTACAGATTTTAAACTTACGAGACAAGGTATTAGCTACATCTATAATTATTTATAACTTATGTGCAAGTGCAAAAAAGTGCCTGTTTACTGCACGCATAAGTAAGTTTTAACTATTAAGTACCTTAAAGTTACATTTCTACATGCATTAATTACTAATTATTACAACTAAAGGCATATAGTTATTTTCATATCAAGGTAAGGAAGCAGATGAGATCTCTACGACCGAAAATGCAACACGACGCGCGAAACGCGAGTGTTGCAAATGAACGAGTGAAGATCTCACGCTCCCTAATCGAATAACACATATTTAATCCTGAGAAGCTCGCTTCACTATTCTACAGCAGCTTTAATCAAAACGCTAGTTTAAACGAAAATATTCGATTTTTTTACATTAAATGCAATTAGAAAGATGTTTTGCTAGAATATTTTAAAGAAGAATTGTAATAAATATAGGTTTTATGAATATTTTTAGGGAAAAAATCATAGTGAATCATTGTAATAATGTGAAATTCATTTAATATCTATTAACTATTATATTAGAATCAGCAACGTTTGTTTTGATTGTTTACCGCACTAGATTGGGAATTGTTAGTTCCAAGATGTCACTTTGAAAGACAGAACCAATGAAATAACGCGATTTCAGAGTATAAGTACAAAAGATGGCTTTACATACAAAAACTAGTTTTGATACACTACTAGGATAATGTCAGTAACATTGGTAATAAATATTAAAATATATCTAAAATGCATCTTACATCTATATTCTATATATTTATCATTTTGATCGCATACATTTACTGTATTATGGGTAGTTTTTATTAAGCGGCATAGTCTTTGCTCCACAAACTTTACCTTGACTGGCTTGAATTTGAAATAAAAAAGGTATCATATGTTTGCAAAAGCCATACTTTTAAGAATGAAATTATTCTTTAATATATCATTGTTCTTAGATATATAAATAATATCTAATTATAAAATTTGTTTTTGAAATTTTTAATATTTTATATTTCTTAATAAAATTTAATGGTACAAACTGCATAGAACCTTACAGATCAAGTATAGTTTAATTTTACAAATGGATATTAAATCCTTCTCCACTACACAGTGTAGGTGGACTTATCGTTATGATCGGTCTGGTAGATATAAGCTTATTGTGTTTTTTAAAGTGCGTCTGTACATGTATCTACGCTCTTGCTATTTGCTTTGTGCTTTTTTTTTCAATGAAAGTACAACAATCCGTTGTCGGGATTTGCCTCTGAGTTGAGACATTATGTGACACGTATTTGTGATAAATAGCGTTTGGGTTGCGACAGGCTCTTGGTCTACCATCTTGTTCACTTCAAAAATTTCGTAGAATTTATATTTTCATAATGTCTCTGTAAATGTTTAATAAAATGATTCAAAAATTTAAAATTTTCGAATACATTAATTTATTCTCAGAATATGTATAGGATCGATTTTTAAACGTAAATAATATGGATTATATGTGAAATATTTATCAATCTAAAAAACGCTATACAACCTATCTATTTATATGCCAAAATCATTTAATAATAAGGTTTAAAAGTAAGTTGCACATTGGGGCTAAATCGATTAAGAGATTGCTGCGAGCATTTAAGAGATATTGTAATAAAAATTGAGATAATATACGCTATTAAACTAAAAAAAATGTTGGATATCTTACATTCAACTCGTTTAATTTACTTTTAAAGATCTCCTTTTTAAAAATACTACAAATTAGTGAAAATCGAAACACAAATAATAAAAAAATAGATATAGTTTACTATTTTGTATGTACTTTGAAGCAACATTAAACTGCAGAATTGCACAAAAAGGTATTACATTTATCCGTTTATTGATTAAATTAATTGCACGATATATTCAAATGTGGTTTTAACATTGCATTAGTGTTGGTTTTGTGAACAATAAAAATTTCGCTCAGTTCCATTGTAGGTTATTGTAACGATAAAAAATTATATAAAAGCGTTTACCGAACAATATCCGGTCTTTAATATAATTTCAACTAAAACGATATTTATTTTATTTCCAATTTTAAACTTATTTAACGATAGGATGGGTTATTATTCTTATCTTTTTTAATTTATTGTATATTGAAGTTTGGAATTATTATATATAATATATAAGATGTTTAATAATTCGGACTGTTTTTTATTTAGTTTCACTACTTCTTTATTCTTAAAATGAGATACATTATATGAATCTCTAACTAATTACATTATTACTCTTAAAACTAAGTAGATAAAATACCAGTTTTGTGCAAAAAGACTAGATACATTGTATACCTACTAATCTTGTTTATTCTAAGGAATTTCAAAAACTAATTACAAAACAATTTGAATCACAACATTACTTACGATTAGTCGATTTGTCATTTTAAGTTTATTCAGCAAAACCTTCTATAACATTTCTTACCGTTTTTAATTTCTTGTATATTTAAGTTGCGACAAATTTTTGCAAGTCATTGCCCCCAACATGTCAGAAACAAACAAAACGAAGTTTTTTGAATTACTCGTATATATAGAAGTTGTCTTCCATATCAGGGGGCAACAAAGAAAGTTTAACAGCACAAAAAGATCAAAAACATTGTGCTCTAATCTTTACCATTCGATTTTCTTTAAGTATATAATTGCAATACAATATATTCCAATACTACTATTACTTATATATTATCATTGCAATTTCAAATATTGCTTCTGGAAATATAGGGTGGCCCAAAAGTCACAATAGTATTTACTATACGAATAACTTTTTATTTTTTTCATAATTCACATTTATGTTTTGCATAAACAGAAAACACATTTCTTGTAAATTTATTTTATTAAATTTTGAGAATAACATCCTTTAAATAGGTATAATTTTACTCTTTACACCCACGCGTTCTTGCTCTTTCAGTTAAGCAATGTGAGTGTAACGGCCACTTGATTTAAGAATTTTCTGAAATTATCCTTCAGAGGGTGTAGACAACGTGGGTGGGCTATTCTTAGATTTTCTATAACCTAACACCGTATTTTTACGTGTATTTATTAACACATTTGTTTAAGTAAAATAAATTCCCAACAAGTATTTTTCTTATTTATAAAAGAATAAATGGAAATTATAAAAAATTAAAAAAGTTATTCGTATTTTATTTAGTATTGCAATTTTTGAGCCATCCTATATTTCCTTGCGCATTTAAAAAAATCTAACAAAAAGTTGCATGTTACTTCTTACCTATTTTATTTATTGTATAAGTTTTAAAATATTTATAAATATGAAATTAAGTAAACAAAATTAACGATGCCAAACTATTAAAAATACTATTAAATTCTTCTTTATTGCTCCATATATTTTCGTTTACTAATGTCAAGTTTCTGTATTCCTTATCTAATAAACCATGTAGCAATATTGCACAACTGCCTACCTACACCTTTTGAACAGATGTGAAGATTGGCTATCACGATTTGGGTTTTTCTTAAATGAAACCGAACGTGTCTAAAAATTCGGATCTAATGAAAAAGTGGGCGCGTTGTAATCATTGGCTGCTGAAGCGTCAACTTACAATAGGTTTGTTTTTTATTCCAAAATGTTCATGAACATGCACAATTTGTGCAGTTTGTCTGTTTTTTATTCCCCATGCACACAAATTTGACAGTTTTGACAGTTTGCACCATGTTCTTTATTCCCCTCGTTTTTGCAATGTTCAGCTATGTTCATGAACATTGTGCACACATTCGAGAATAGGTGCAGTNCAACTATCACAGCGCCACACTGCACCAACGGCACATAGAGGAAACATGTTCATGCACATAAGTTCATGTTCATGAACATATGTTCATGTTCAGTGGAATAAAAAACAAACCTAATATCTATACTTGTTGAAGAAACGAATGCGACAAAATTAACCAATATGTAGTCTATGTTCTCGAATATATTTAAAGCTGGTGGAAGAAAGAGTAATTATTATTTTTTCAGTGTCTAAGCAAGTTTATTTTTTGTCCAACCAGCAAAAAATGTTCAAGGAGCAAGCATGATTTATTATACTGGAATTTTTACAAAGCGGTTTATAGTTAATAAATTTCATGTACGGAAATACAAAATAATAAGCAGAGCAATTTATTTCATAAGACATACTAACAATTGTTGTTTATAAGTTTGTTTGTCAATAATTATTTAAGACGACAAATAAGTTTTATTGCATGAATAAAATATGATCGTCTGTTTCTAACAGACACATAAATTCTAATGATATAATATAAGCATATTATAAATAATAATTAAATACAATATATATTTGTAATATTTGAAATATTGCGAATTTATCACATACTTTATGACGTATTTATTAACGATAATTTGGTACAGGAATTTATAATATAGATATAAAACAACATTTTTATCGGAAATTTATGTTATACTTTTTATTGGCAAAAAGGAAGGTTGCCGATTAAAATTGAAATAACGACCTTAAATGTTACGGTGACTATTTTAAAATCGACGCATTTTTACTATATAAATCATTCTTATCGCGGGCGTTTTTTCCGATTCAACTCAAGAATATTAAGGATGCGAAATAATGCAAAATTAGCACAAAAATTTTATTAAATCGAATATTGTGGATATTTACTCAATTTACGGCATTTATTGGAATTACTTTTATATTAGTTACTGGATTTGACTAAATTATAATACGCTTTACATTTTTGTAATAATGTTACTCTATTTAAGTGCCTTCTTGCCTCCACCTTTTTATTGATATGCCTAACGACTTATTTTTAAAATAGGCGCATTTTTTGTACAAAGGTAAATTATTTCTTATAGGCACGTTTTTCCTAATCAACTCAGAAATATTAAAGATGTAAAACAATGCAAAAGTAGCACAAATTTTGTTAAACCGAATGTGGATATTTACTCAATTTATGGCATTTATCGGAATTATTTATATGTTAGGTACTACATTTGGGTAAATTATAACACGCTTTTTATCTTTGTAATAGATTCACTCTATTTAAGTATCTTCTTGCAGCCACTATTTAATTCATATTTAACTTATTTTTAAAAAAGACGCATTTTTTGCACATAGGTAAATTATCTCCTATAGGCGCATTTTACCTTATCAACTCAAGAATATTATGGATGCGAAATAATGAAAAATTAACACAAATTTTATTAAACCGAAGGTGGATATTTACTCAATTTACGCTATTTATCGGATTTACTTGTATATTATGTAATACGTTTTATATTTTTGTAATAGCTTCACTCTTGTAGCCATTAATTTATTAGTGTATCAATTTTTAAATAGACGCATTTTTAGTACACAAGTAAATTATTTCTTATGGACGCGTTTTTCCTAATTAACTCAAGAATATTAATATTACAAACGCGGATATAGATTAAATTTACATTACTAATTGTAATTCTTTTATAACCTTTACAGTTAGGAAAATTACAACATATCTAACTGTTTTTTTTGTAATATTGTATTTCAATTTATTTAAATGCGTTTTTCTATGACTACTTAATTTAAAGACCTATGTGGCTTTTTATTTTATTTTATCAACTTGGATGTGAAATGTGGACGATTAAAAAAATTACTTTACTTATTTGAAATTCAATATAAGTGCGAAAATTATCTACAACATATATTCATGTCTGCTAATTTAAATACATTTTTAGCGATACCTGATTTGAAATAAGGACATTAAAGGTTGCTTGTCTATTTTAAAATCGAAGCATTTAAAGTATCTATATAATCCTTTCTTATCGCTGTGTGTTTTCTGAATGAACTTAGGAATAATAAAGATGTGAAATAATGCAACATTTGCAAAAAATTTTATTAATCTGCAATGAAAACATAATTTATATTTTTCAGCTGCATATTCATTTGCCATTAATTTGATCTAACAAAATATTATTAACTAAAAAATATATGAATGAAAAATAGATTTTGTAAATAAATAAGCCGCTTTACCTTTTGCATGGCTAATTTTTTTTTTGCAACGAATAATGATGCTTTAATTTCAGTTTTGTTGCTAACAAAAAACGTGTGTGTGCGCGTTTACATTCACTCGATATTGTTTTTTTGCACTCGGCAGGCCAAGATGAAGTAAGAAAAGCACAGTTTGCTGGAGAGTTTTGGATGAGCAAGCAAACGGTGGTGCCCTTATGTTGTATGAAATTGTATGTGTTGGTGGGTGTGTGTGTGTGAGAGAGTGCTGCCGATCGATGGAGCCTTCCCAGGCCTAGTGAGTTGCGGCACATTCAGGAGGCGGCGTACGTTTGTTTTATATCGTTTTCAGAGCACTAACCAAATTACACTCGAAAAAAAGAGGGAACGGAATTTTACCGGTAAATTAACATTGCTTTATTGTACTTTTTCTTCATACCATCACTCGCCATCGCGTACTACGTACGCTACGCCATCGAATCGGACGGCAGCGAGAGTAAAAAAACTGTAAGCGTGCTGATAGACCACAAACTTACCTAACCTAATAATTAGATTGTTATATAGGTCAACACTTTCATTATAGATTTGCTGTTTTCCTAAGGAAAAAATTAATTGTAGCACTGCTCCACGAAAATTAATCTAATTTACAATTAATCACAATATTTACAATAAATAAATTAAATTTACATTACTAATAATATATTATAGATTATACATATAGCATTAATAATAAAACATAAATAAAATCGTCTAAATTATATTTATATTTTAAATTATATTTGTTGTTTATCAAATTTGCAGAAAAACAACATTAGCATGTAAAAGCATTTCTGATAAAAATCAATTAATTTGTGTGTAGTTTATCTGAATTTCAAAACAATATAGTATTATAAATATAAATCTATTTTGCTAAAATTCATTTTATTAAAATGAATATTCTCGTTAGTTATTTTGTAATAAACACTCTTGCATTTTTAATTTTGTTCTTTTGAAGTAAATATTTATCAGAATAACTATTCATCTCGTTATTTGCCATTAAGTTATTATAAAACTATCAAAAGAAATAAATCTTTTGAAACAATGAAAATTAAAAAATATAATGAAAAATAAATATAGAGAAGAATTTATAAAAGTAAACACCTCTGCTGAATTATTATGAAGTGATTGACGTAGATGTTTGTGATTCTTAAATAAATTTCTAGTCTTTTGTTTTTTTTATGAAATACCTTTGCTTATTATAATGGCATATGAATAAGAAATTGCGATGTAGGCGTACCTATATCATATGAAAAAACACTTCAATGAATTTGTCCTATGTATTAGCAAGTTTGCAATAGTTGTAATTTTTTCCAACTTTTTATAAAATTTCTTATTTCTAATTTTCCAATTAGTAATGTCGTCAACACGAATAATTGGACGTTACTTTGAGTTTTCGTTAATACCAATATTACCTACGTAGAATATATTAAATGTAGGTATACCTAATTACTTAAAAAAATAATCATTAATTTCATATTTGACAAAAACTGGTCTGGACTTAGATTAGATAATTGATTTTAGGATCATTAATGAAAAAAATGTGGCAAAATGTCATTAACTGAAACGACTAACTAATTATTAGAATTTCAGCATAACTATAACAATTTTAATGAACATGGATTGATCTTCGAAGATCTGTCTGCCCTTAATTTCCTTTTTAACCCTTAAAACTAATCAAGCTTTATTTCTAACCGGTTCGATTTGCGCAACCGCACATTGCCTTAATTTGATCAACTTGCTAATATGACACAAAAATCTAATTAGCCATACGAATATTTTGATTTTAATTTGTCAACAAGGGTGTATATTAACTGAGGTATAGCTTGATTAAAAATTCTCAACACATAAGTCGATATTATATTTTAAAACGCTTCTGATGGTAATATTTACTTGGTCCTTCGATGTGTCCATCATGGTCTTCGGATGGCCAACTTCAGTTTTTTTATCGAACCTCAAATTTTTTAATGGAAATTCTGAAAAATCATAATACTTTACGTCTAATATGTAATTTTCGCCTAAACTAGAGGTAAAATGTCGGAGTTTCAGCCACTTGAAATAATATTTTTTTACACTGCGTGAAGACGTTCAACGATTTCCGACATTTTACTTCAAATTTGAGCCAAAATCATGTATTAGACGTAAAATTTTCTGATGTTTCAGAATTTTCATTAAAATATGTAAGGTTCTATGAAAAAACTGAAGTTGGCCATCTGAAGACCATGATTGACCATTCGAAGGACCAAGTGAATATTACCATCAGAAGCGTTTTAAAATATATTATCGACCAACGTGTTCAGAATTATTAATTACACTATCGTTTCCTAAATAAAAGATTGTGGCCGGACTTATAAACACCAGCCGTATCTCCGGAGTCTTACATCAAAATTGCGTACAAATCACAGACTAAACGTAAAATGTTGTAATCTTTCCGAATATCAATTAAAAAATGGAGAGTTCTATTTAAAAAAATGAAGTTGCCCATTGGTAGACCATCATGGCCACTTCCTAGGACAAAGTGAATATTACCATCAGATACATTTTAAAAAATAATATCGACCTACATGTTCAGAATTTTTAATTAAACCATTGTTTTCGAAATAAAAGAGTGTTGCCGAACTTATTGAACACACTGTATATTTAATTTCATATATAGCCTGTTAGTCAAATTGTTGCTTGATTATTGTGCATTACAAATGTCTGAGACAATTTTAGAAACATTCTAAATATTATACAAAAACTTTTCTTGAATTATATAATATTATAAAAGTATGCGTAATGTTTTATTGTGGCAATAAAATTAAGAAATTTTGTAATTAATATTATTATAATTAAAATACATTGAAATTAATTTAACTTGGTAGAAAAATCTTTAGCAACATTTAATTGCACATAAATTTTTATGAATGTAAAAGATGCGAAAAACTCGATTATATAAATTTGCGAAACAAACTTTTTTTATTATACTTTTACAAGAAAAATAAGATCAAATTTAAGATAATAACAACATTTCAGAATTTGTATTTGATCTCAGATGTTTTACTAACAATTTTAAATAGATTCAAAATTAAATTCCATAACACAATAACGATGAATTCCTGAAAAAAATTACAGTGGTAAACAAATTACATACAGTATTATGCTTCTTATTAGCAATTAAATTTTCATCAAAAATGATTATTTTTTTATGAACGATCACGTCTCTAAAACCATGTATTTCATTTGTTGATATTTCATATTCATGTTTGATTCGAAAAATATTTATTTATCTATTTTCATAATTTCGAATCAACATTGTTAGTCGAAAATCGGCGAAAAAATATTATTACCGAAATAAAAACAAACATTTGATTTATGCGTACTTGAATTAATGAATATTTTATTATTACGTTTTGTTTGCTCATAATTAAAATAAATGTGCATTTTTTATATACGTAGGTACATACTATGTTTATGCGCAAATGGTGTATAATTTATATTCTAAATTTATTATTTTAGCATTAATTTAGCGAATGCGATTTTGTTGTAACTTTCAAATGCATGCGTAAAGTATCAATAAATTATAAAATGTGCGCTGACAAAAAAATTAAAAACAAAAAGTATATGCAGCGTAATGTAATTAAAAGAAGTAAATGTGTTCGGGTTTATTTGTTAATAAAAATATTCGAATAGAAAAGCAACTGACGATTAATCCGAAAGATGTACATTTTTTGTGATATTAATTTGCAGCTATGGAAAAAAACACATGATTTTCCAATCTCTTTTCATTCGCAAGGCGTCTTTTTTGTTATAAAATTATTATTGTCCCCTCTCGACACATATTGCAACTTAATTTTATAAATTTCCACTTACACACAGTTTGAAAACCACTGGTCTATAAAAAACTAGACTTTTCTCATGCAAAACTATAAAACCTGACTAGGAATTCGAATACAGGGTACGAATCGTTGTTATCTACATAATTTAGAGATTTATTACTACGCTTAAATCCTGAATTAAAACGGCAGTATTAGAAATATTATAAAGTACTTAAAGCAATCTAAATTCAATTAAAATTACCATTCAAGTTTGATATTAATTTATGTACTTTTCATTTACAAGCAGTTTTGATTGAAATTTACATTAAAACCAGAACGCAGTAAAGATTTATAAAGTTACTCAAAAAACATTGAAATGTGAAGATAAGTGTAAAATGGCTGTATAATCTGGAAACAGTGAATTTTAGATTTTTGACATATCTATTAACTAAAATATATGTGAAAGATGCAAAATTAGATAGTAATTTAAAGATTTCTATTAAAAATTACGCAAAAATAGGGAAATTTTAAAATATCTTATGGTCGCATACCAAAAAAGTTGCAAAATTTGATTCTTGCAAAGAGCTCCATTACCGAAATTTCAACTAAACCTATTTGGAAATATTACTTGTATATTATTATATATTTCTTTTGTTAAGTATCGGATAATTAATGAAATTTATTTAGTATATCTTTTTTAAGCATGAATTGATATGGAAGTAGCTTTTGAATCTTCTTCTCATTAGTATCTAGTTCAAACTCATAAGAAATTTGTCACTAGAGGAAGTTTAGGGTTAAATAAAGATAAGCATGCAAGAAAATTTGCAGTATGATTTATGTAAAGGTTTACCTAGGAAATATTTTCAATATTTAGTGACTCCAATTATTTTTAGCATCTCCACGCGTTTCTTAAACATAAAATTTTTGATGGATATTTTTTTGCGATTGGAGAATTTTTGTACGATTTTCTTCGTTCGAAAAGAATTTTGTTCTCCTTGTTTTTCCAATAATTTTAATAATTATCCATAAATTTTAAGATGGAAAATGCCGAAAATCAAAGTTAAATCGGAAGAAAATATAAGGACCCCGCACAAAACACTGTGATTTTGGACCTCACTGAAATTTTCTGAAATTTGGATATGTTATAGTTTATGACCTCCTAAACAAATATTCCCCCAGTCAAAAACCTTTTAAATG
>JARJDW010002561.1:0-10299 GCA_030264715.1 Adinopsis sp. GC000173
GTAATTTAAGACGACATGTTTTAATTTTTCACGACAACGTGTCTTCCCACAAGTCCAGGATTTTTTCTGTAGCACTGAATGAATTGAGAGTTCGAACAGTTTTAACACTCCTCCGAATTTGGGTCTATGCAATTAATTCCTTGTTCCAAATCCCAAAAAATGGCTTGCCGGACAATAATTTCTTTCAAACGAAGAAATCAAATCTACGAAAAGCGCGTATTTTGCAGAATTAGATGAAAGCTAATTGTTCAAAGCTAGTAATAAGTTAGAAAGTGGTTGGATTAAGTGTATTGAGGTTAAACAACACTATGTAGAAAAAAAAATTCGCCTACTTTGGGAACCACCCTCGTATTTTTAAAAAACAAGAATCTAATATCGTGAAAATTGTATTAAAAACACGAAAAACTAACAAACTTTTCATTCTCTTAAAATTAAATGTTTTCCTAACAAAAATGATTTTCTTTACGCTTCATAATAATTTATCGTGTTTTAACTACGTAGGTATTAGCATAATGAGTCTAACTATAAAACATGTTAAACAACTGTCACAACAATGTTTCATAACATCTTTGCGTTGAGTTGTATGTACGTAGGCGTTGTGTTTTCAACAAACGATAAACATTTTTCATCATTGACTAAAATACAACAATTAAAAATAGATAGATGATAGGTCATTTAAATTTTTGTTATTGTGTTAGCACAAACAACTATGTGATGCAAAATTATATGCACACAACTCTTTGGTTTATCAACCGTTGCAATTATTAATCAACCTCAGCATTGGTTAATTATTAACTGTGGCATGCGAAAAGGGATAGCATGATCCTATATTTTATTCAATATCGAGAAAAGGTTTAGTTGAAAAAGCATTGAAGTTTTAAAAATCGTTGCTTGGTGAGGTTGAGATGTTAGATAATTTATAAAATGTGTTATACAGAGTAGACGGAAAGCTATCATTTTATCTTGGTTTTTAAATTGGGATGACATGACCCTGTATTTTATTCAATATCTAGAATAAGTTAAGGTTTAGTTATAAAACTTGGCATTTTCAAGAAAAAAAAACATCCAATAATTTATTAAATGTGTAAATGTTTATAGAATGAAAATTGTATATTTTTAGAATACAATATTGCTGGACTAATTTTGTAAACCGGATATTAAAAAAATATGGTAGACAATGTATTACCTATACAGGGTAAATAGAAAGCTATCATTGTAGTTTGGCATATAAAAAGGGTTGACATGACCCTATATTTTATTCAACTCTTAAAATATGTAGAAGTTTATTTGTAAAATGCACTACTTCAAGTTTAAAAAATCATTGTTTAGTAGGGTTGCCACATCTACTAATTTATTAAATGTATAAATGTTTAGAAAATGGCAATTCGATATTTTTGGAAAATAATATTAAAAAATTAATTCAATATTGTTAGACTATCTATATTATACAGAATAGATAGAAACCTGTCGATTTATTTTGCTATGTAAAAAGGGTCGACACGACCTTATATTTTATTCAACGTCCAGAATTTAGTTCTAAAATGCGTCTACGATAATTTTGTGTTGTCAAGTTTAAAAAATCATAGCTTGTTCGAGCTGCCACGAATAATAATTTATTAAATGCAAAAAGTATTTATAGAGAGTTAAATGGCTATTTTTAAAATCGCATATTGGTGGAATAATTTGCGAACTAAAAATTTACAAGTTAGACCGACAGTCGATAATGTGGAGTATGTCCTTTCTTATCATTTTACATTAGAACAAAAAAAAAGTAAAACCCAAAAATTCCAAAAACGAACATGAAAAATGGACAAAATGCAAAATTTTAAGAAAAAAGAGCGAAAAAAAAAAAGAAAATATAATACAAAAGTGTGAAAAGAACATAAAAGGTGGGAGCAGTAAAAGCAAAACAATAAAAAATACAAATATAGATAAATGATATTTAAATGTAAAATTATGTATTGTATATTTATGCAATCGCATTTCATTAACAATAAGTTAGTTTATTTTTTCTATATAGGATACTTTTTACATTTAATTACATAATGAAAATGATCAAATCTTTACATAAGATATAGAGTAATATTAATAGATTATAATAATTTTTACGTTGTAATGTTTGTTGTAATTACAATTTTTAATCACTTGAGCGCGAACAAAGCGATTTCGATTAATTAAAGCGTTAAAATTGAATTTGTGATGATTAATTTAGAATGTACACACAATAATATTACAACGGCATGGCGGCATGGAAGCATGGCAACATAATTTTCCTCCCAATTGTTGCTTAATTGTGCGAAATTAATTAAATAATACGTTAGTTTTTGATGGTAAAACAAAATTAAGCATCGCACCATTTTGCATCACACGTCGATGAGTTGCATACACAAACAAACAATGTAAAGCGTTGTAAGCGTTTATTTTTGTGTTGTTTGAATTTTTTCATTTCGAGAATGATGATAATAAATATATATATTGTAGTTTTTATGTATCGCAATTTGCGCACAATCCTAGCGCAGTTTGACGAACGCAGATGGGGGTAATTAAACAATTTTATTATGCTTTTTGTAATCGGTCCGAGTTTAATAGAAACTGCTAATTAGGTTTTTAACGAAATAGTTGCCGTTGCCCGCTTTTACGTTTCCAACTATAATAATGCTAAATATTTTATTTCGATCGATTTTAATTATAATATTCGGGGCTTTTGCGTTGGTGGTGGAAATCGAAAGCGCCGGTTCGATTATCTGTTACATTTTCCTCGATTTTCATTAAACTTTTGTTAATTAAAAACGTCAAGAAAATCGTTTCAGTTTCGCATTTGATAGCAAAATTTGATGTATATTATTAATATAAATACCAGCTGGATTGTTTATGGGAATTTGTTATATAAAAAATTCAATCTTTATACTTGGGTATGTTGAGTGCTTCAAATATTAATCAAACATATTTATTCAAATCAAAACGACTTCATTTCATCATTAACTTTTGACTAAATAGTATAATATTTTATAAAAATATTACAGTTGTGGTTATATACGTATATAGTAGAAAATTATTTAAATTCTATCAACTATCTATATATTTATATATATACAATATACTTCACAAGTTTGAAAATGGCAACTGCCAAAACTGCAGCCTGCATTAATAAAACATTGTCTACCTACAATGGAGTTGCTAAGACAGAATTATCACAATGTTCTTTTCAAGGAATTCGCGGACAGGGAAAAATGCATTTCTAAGAACATAGCAACAACAATAAATGTCGTGAAGTTGCTGTAATACGTGGGTGAATCCAAAATAACCCGAATTGATTTTATATTGGAACAGATATCACTATACGCACTTTCCGACCTATTTTCAACGCGTTTCGACTGAGGCTACCTGCGGAAAGGTGGATTCTATCAATTACTTGTGAAATTGTTAAAATGTAGGCAACTAAAGGTAAGGAAGGTAAAAATTGCATGAAAATTGCTTTAAAAATGTATAAAAATTGAGTTCATCAATGTGTCAAATTTACTAAATTTGCTATTTTCACACAATTTTCATACCAAGAATGTCTCAGACTGGTTTCTTTTGGGCCCATCTATGTATACTGTAATGTAATGAATTATTATACCTAATTTATTAAAAAAGATACTTTGGGCGCAAATGCCTTATAGCAAAACGCTAAAAACTTATTTTAATTAAAATGTCACGATTTTGCTACAAAAAAATATATCTGACGATTAGTCAATTGTTAATGCAATAATATAAAATCAAACAGTTTCAACGCTAAATGGCATACAATGTGGCATTTTTAACAAACGATGAAAATTATCTGATCAAAAACGCATTTTACACATTGCCGGGCAACATTAGTGCTCCAGCACGCCATGTTTTCAAATCAAGAGAAAGGCCTTTAGGGATACAGCCCCCGCAAGCAACACTTTTTCCATTTTTGTTTCGAGCAAAATTTTTTTTCAATAACAATCAAACGTTATTAAGAGTAAACAGAAAATTCAATGATGAGCGCTCGGAATATAATTTGATTAAAACGGCATCAACGCGCTTTGTGCGAGACAACGCTAAAAATCCCAATTCAATATTTTATTACCTCTCGTATACTTTTGTTTTATCAACAGCCAAATAAAATTTTATGCGTAATTTGAGATGAAAACGCATATTTGCACCTCGAGAGATAAAATATCATTATTTGGGAACGAACGCTAGTTTGAACCAGAGACCTCTCGAACTGCAGGCGGCCATTAAGTTGGATTTGCGTTAAAAAATATTATACAGAGTAACCCACAATTTACGATATCACCAAAAATTATTTTTCATTTATATTTAATATTTATTTAATTTATTATTATAATATTTTACTTTGGTTGTCTAAAAAGATTCAAATTAACTCCTGAGTATTTAATTTTTTGTCGATTTTTATGTTTTTTCTCTACATTTTTAAGTTTCTTTTTGTTCGTTTTCCATAATTTGCGTCTTTTTGTTCTTTATCAGCTTTTTCCATTTCTTTTTTACTTTTTTCAGCTGTGTTTATCTATGTTTTAACTTCTTTTTATTTTCTTTTTGCTCTGATTTCGTAATGTTTGCAAAAAGGCCTAAAATAAAAAATCGACAACAAACATAAAAAAGGCAATTAAAGAATTCAAAAAGAATAAAAAAAGGGGAAAAAATGTTGCGAAAACTTAAGATATTAAGAAAAAAAAGTGAAAACGCTAAAAACATCAAGAAAGAATAAAAAACGCAAAAAAACCAAGAAATGGACGAAAATATACAAAAAATATGTAAATTGAACTTGAAACTTATCAGACTAGCTACGTAAACTTTATCTATACATGTGATAAGAGAAGGTAATCACGTGTCGTATTTGTAATAGACTGGAGAACACGGTAAATATTATATTTACGAGATCTTTGATACAGACATGAAAAAAATCTGTACTTTTTCTATGTCACTACTAACAACTACTTGCAAAGTATTTAATTTCCTGCTTAATAATGTTCTTAGTTCAAAAAATGTTAGCAATTTACTAATAAATAGAAGATTTATACAAAAAAAAAATTAAAACGATATATTGGGACATGTTTTGTAATGTTTTGTTTATAAATTAAATTTTATTAATTGCCATAAAAATTGTATGAAAATTTTTACGTAGAAAAACATATTTGCAGATCGAAAGATAAAAAAATTCCTTTTCTAGGGGACACCCGGGTTTGAACCGGGGACCTCTCGATCTGCAGTCGAATGCTCTACCACTGAGCTATATCCCCTCATACTATTCAATACAAAATAACGTTTTTTCAGACGGACTGCGCTCGTCTATGAATAACTAGTTGCATTACATGTTTGACACAATCATCAATAACTTGATTTAAATGTTAATTTTCCTGCGATGACATTACAACTTTACACAATATATGATTTTCGCATATTGTAGAAATGTTGCATCAGCAACAATAATAATACACATGCGAGAAATCCAATTTGGTTTGTCGCAATCATTACTATCATCGATAATAATCCACACCGATCATGACTTATGCGCCATGACACACATATACGCACAATACACAATTACCGAAAAAAGAATAAATAAATAAAAATAGGGCAAAGTACGTCACGGCGCGTACTTTTATCACATGTAATTAAAAGCGGGACTAAACCCAATTTGAGATTGCACGCACGCATCGCGCGAAAAAGCAAGCGGTCGGGCGCTTAAAAAACTTTAAGCCGTTGCATCAAGTTTTTTAATTAGATAGATAAAATTGTGCAAAGTTTGTTGTGTTTGTGCGCTGCACACAAAACAACAAAATAGAAGAACACCTAGTAGAAGTAGCTGTTACGTAATTGGAATCTGTTGATAATTTATTATTGTCTATTTTTAGGGGTTTTTACGCACTTTTCGACCGAATTTCAACGCGTTTCGACCGAAGCTACCCCCGAAAAGGCGGATTCAATGAAATACATATGAAAACGCTTCGAAAATCGCTTGGAAATGCATGAAAAACACTAAAATGTAAAATTTTCAAGTATTTCATTTTTTTCGCATCTTTCCAGCGATTTTCAAAGCGTTTTTACCGGAAATTGTTGAAAAATTGTATGAAAATTGCAAAAAACAATAAGTGTAGGCAAATCGCTGTAATACGTTGGTAGACCCAAAATAAAATATTTTAGGAGAGATATTTCTGCTCATTTTTACCCATTTTCCGATAAATTTTTGACGCGTTTCGACCGAGGCGACCTTCGGAAAAGTGGATTCTATCAATTGGCTGTGAAAACGCTTCAAAAATCGCCCGGTAAATGAACGAAAAACAGTAAAATTTCAAAGTTTCAAGTATTTCACTGTTTTTTCGCAATTTCCGAGTGATTTTTAAGGAGTTTTCACTGGAAATTGTTGAAATGTAGCTAGCTCGAGGCGAGGAAGGTGGAAATTGCACCGAGCACGCATCGCACGAAAAAGCGCTCGGCGGCTTAAAAAAATAAAGTTTAAGACGTTGCGTCAAGTTTTTTAATTAGATCGATAAAATTGTGCAAAGTTTGTTGAGTTTGTGCTCTGCACACAAAACAACAAAATAGAAAAACATTTAGTAGAAGTAGCTCTTACGTAATTGAAAACTGTTGATAATATATTATTATTGTCTATTTTTAGGGCATTTTAGGTAGACACGATTTTATTTCGTACAACATTAAACATTACTTAAAAAGGCATTAGGCATTATTTTTAGTTTAGCCATTATTACTCATTTATTGTACGTACAGCACAGTAAAACAAAGAAAAACACACGACGCTTTTTGTGTCGACGAAGCGTAATTTACTGATTTATGTAATTGGTTGCATAAATGTCTAATCAATTTTCGTTCGAAGTTTGGAAATTAATTAAAAGCGCGCTCGCGTGCCCGTCAGGATCGTTTGCTATATACATATATAGTATGTACATATATCTATAGATATTGCAAACCAACAGAGTCTTCACCGCTACCGTCGTCGTCGTTGTCGTGATGCTTCTGGGGTTTTATACACACACACACACACAAGTTTTAATGTACGTGCTTCGTAGGTTTAATGCGAAATGTTGACATTTATTGTATATACAGGGTGGTTAGCAATTCTTTGAATGGTATGGCAAATAATTCATTGACTTTTTCTACACATTAAAGATAAAATATTGAGAATTTTTATAAACCAAGTGGAGAACTTCTACCTCTCGTTTCATAAAGCAAGAAAATTTTAAAAGAGTCATTCTAAGTGAGTGGACCGAAAAGTTTCTAGCTTTTTTAGTAATTTTTAGTGCAGCCTTAAATTATTTTTTACCATCATCACGTTCACTGAACCAAAAATTTTGGATGGATTTTTCTTTGCTCAGGAACTTTTTGCGACTTTCTTCTTTGATTTTTCTTTGATTTTAGAATTCTTGCTCAAAATATTTAAGGATTTTCTTTAAAATTGATGCAAAATAAAGAACGTTCGTTCTTCTTTATTTTCTCTCAAATTTGATGAAAGTCGCTAAAAGATTTGATAGAAAAAGCCAAAAATCAAAGAAAAATCGGAAGAAAGTCGCAAAAATTTCCAAGCAAAGAAAAATCCATCCAAAATTTTCAGTTTAAGTGGACGTGGTGATGCTAAAAAATAATTTGGGGCTGCACTAAAAATTTCGGACCATCTATTACAACATCATTTTGCGAAATTATCAGATAGACCACGTATATTATAAACCAATGAAGCCACCATGCCATCATCATTGTCGTAATCCTATTGCGTTTCGTGGTTATTTTGCGATATACATATCCGTATACAAAGTTTTAACATTGCGTCGTCGGTATAGTTTAATTCAAAATCATGACATTTACTATATACTATAACATACAAGGTGATTTCCAATTTCCGCACACGCATTAATTAATTATATTGTGGCCTGTAATTAATTATCTATTCATAACGCTATTTGAAAATTGTTTAACATGAAATGCCATCATTAATCATTGAACGGGCGCCTATGATCCCTTCTATAACTTTGCAAGAAGCTAATGCTAAATATATGTGCGTGGGATTAATTAATCAGGCGTAATGTTTTTATGTGCAATTTTTGTTTGTTTTTTTTTGCTTTTATACTTTATATATGTATACAGATAGTAATCGGCGGAGATAATGTTGTTAATCTTGCGCTAATGCAAAAAGTAATATAAATGTCGGTGCGAGCACAATTAATTAACAGCTATTATACATTGTAGAGTGTACATTTTTTTGGCTAGAAATTTGTGGATCATTATTAGTTTTTACCAAGTCAAAATTGAGCACTCTAAAGATTAATGGGTGTTTGACATTTATATTGAAAAAGTTTTATATTCACCTTTTAAATTTAGAATAAAAGTAATCTTCTCCCTTTTAGAAACAAAAATGCGTACCGAAAATCATCTTCATATTCGCCATATTATGCTCTACCACCTTGAGAAAAGTCGGAAGGCGGCAAAGTCATTTTGCGATCTCAATGAACTTTTCCGCGAGGGAACCATCAGCAAAAGTCAAGTCGAAAGATGGCTTAAGAGGTTCAAAACCAGCGACACAATCTTGCAGATAAAAAAAAGAGGTTGGCCAACAGATTTCGACAATTAGGCACACTTTTCTCAAAGTGGTAGGGTACAATATGGCAAATATGAAGATTTTTGCAAGAAAACAATGTCGCAAAGAAAAGCTGCAATAATTATGCACCAATCCAATATAAAACAATATTGCGCTGAATCTTTGACTTTTAATGATTTACCTTTTAAATATTGGTATTATATTTGACACGTGACTTTCTGTCTACTGCCAATCAATGTTGTATGCAAATGTTTGTTTATACATATGCTGCGATCTACGTACACTCTCACGTACGTAGAGTTAGCATACATTATTTGCTCAACTTTCAATGCGAACGTAGGTAGGTAGGCATAGCAGCGCGACTTGTGATGATGAATGTGACGCCATAAACGTATCAAATTTGATTACTTAATTATCGCTAGACTGCAATGAAATCCTCTTTCAAACAAAAATATCAAATGACGTATATAACCTACCTGCACATATTGTTTAAAGATAATTTCCAATGATTAAAATTTAAAAAAATACCTGGTTTTGTTTAAGTTACAAATCGTAAAATTTATGTATGGGACTCAATATTTTTGCCACTTTTCGGCGTTCTTCTGCATTTTTGTCATATCTACCGTTTTTTCCTTCTTATTTATCCAACTTTTCATCCCCATGTGTTTTTTGTTTTGTTCGTTATCTTTTTTTTGCAATTATTTATAATTTTATGCCCATTTCATAATATTTACTTTTTTTTGTAAGAATTGCAAAAACACGTAGAAAAAATGACCCAAAGAAAGTAAATAATGTAAAAAATATATAAGATTTAAAGAAACGTTAAAAAATTAGTTAATGTTGAAAAGACTCAAAACTTTTAAAACTATCCACGGATTAATGCATTTCATGCAACGATTGGACGAATTATAGTGGATGAAGTTTTTATCTGACTTGAAATGCTTAAGTATTGGCAAAGAATTCTCAATTGGACATATGACCCAACGTGTCGGCCACTTCATTGATTTGTGTCTATTCGCAATGAATATACATGTAGAATTGAAAATCACAGGTGGTTGTTAGATTTATGGAACGTTCTAAAAACATCACAGACTTTACATTTAAAACTTTCCAGGCTAGTTCGGAAAGAAAGCAGCGCTATTGTCGTAGCTGCAAGTACCGGGTGCGGCAGCATAACTTCCTTTTCTAAAATGCACGCCATTCATTCGGTTGATGTCGTAGCAAAGCGCCAGTGGTCTCGTTCGAAAGGGGGGACTTTAAAGTTTTGTCCCGACGTTCAAAGTTCTTCTCAAAGACGTTCCTGAGGACGCTATTGGTTTTTTTGTGAGGAAGCCCATTTTCATAAGTGTGGAACCGTCAACAAACAAATTGAAGAAAATGAAGTCGCAGTGACACTAGCGCTCCGTTACGACATCAACCGAATGAATTTTAAAAAAGGGAAGTTATGCTGCCGCACTCTGTATTTTCAAGCATCTCTGTCCAAAACGCTATACCATGTTCAATTGACGTTCTTTAATCTGTTTTTTCACTTTTCACCCATAATTTAAATTAATTCATAACTTATATGTGTAAATATATTATAAGATAACTAAATAAATGAAAACATATTTTTCTACTGCAAACAATAATTTACTCGGATTTGCTCAAAGTTTAAAGGCGTTAGAAGGCAACGTATTAGAAAAACATTCATTCTACACAAGAATTCATAATTTAATTAAATA